>JAODTR010003792.1:0-12534 GCA_025399935.1 Amblyopsis rosae | reverse complement strand
GAGTTATAATGCTAAAGCACAATAGCAAAGGGAGCTACGCTACCAGAGTTATAATGCTAAAGCACAATAGCAAAGGGAGGTACGCTACCGGAGTTATAATGCTAAAGCACAATAGCAAAGGGAGGTACGCTAGCAGAGTTATAATGCTAAAGCACAATAGCAAAGGGAGCTACGCTACCAGAGTTAAAATGCTAAAGCACATTAGCAAAAGGAGCTACGCTACCAGAGTTATAATGCTAAAGCACAATAGCAATTTGAGCAATTCTACTGGAGTTATAATGCTACCGATACATACACCGATCAAACAGTTGGAGTCGGTCGGCGTTTGTCTGGGCAGTTTACCAGCATCTTACAATTTCGCACATGTCAAGATGGGGATTTTCCTATGGGATTTCCTTGTTCAGGCAGTGAAAAGCACTCTTTGATACATACCGTACTGTACTATTTTATGTTGGCACAGATTGTTTCCTGTGATCAATGTTGGTGTAACTAAGAGAACAATGTATTATGTGTTCAATTGCGGGAGCCTAAACAAGACAAGGGTCTTCCGTATATAAAGGTAAATGCACATATATGTGACAATAAAAGCACCTTTACATTGGCCTTTAACCTTATATTGAGGCTTTGCATGCGCAGTCAACGCGCACAGGTCCGTGCAGCTGACAGACCAGCGCAGATGTATAGTATGCTCACGACGTCATATATCAGCCTTTAGAATGCTAAAGTTGTCTTTATGCAGTGCAAGAAACACTCTTTTCAGGGAAAACCTGCCTATTACATCTTTATATCTGATGTAGAGCACTGGTAGTAGTCAGAATGAATAAATCATCAGAAAATACGAATATTCTTTTAAAGGCAAATGGTTGTACTGTAAGAGGCCTGCATGATGACAACCTTTCATGGGGATCAAGGAGGTTATGGAAGATTGCTGCTGTGTGGGAGGTCAGTATTAGCCAGCCGCCTGTTTGATGTTGGCTTGCTGAGCTGCTCCATCAACAGAAGTTCTGGTTGATGCTTACCTTGGTTCAAGGGTGTTTCTAAATGGGCAGAACATTCTAGATCCTTTTTAGTCCATCACCACACAAGTAATATAAGGTACAGTATGTGAGTATGTAAAGATAGCTATATGATGGGTGGGTGCTCTTTCTAAATATAATTGCTAGTTAATACAATTGAATGTTAGGCATTATATAGGCATTATTGTGCTGATGTTAGCTTGCTTAATGAGCTCACATTTTATTTTGGAATGGAGAGAGGCAGAATGTTTCTTTCAAATTATTATTATTTCAATAACCTAAAGTATAAATACAATCAATAAAGACACAATGGACATTCACGTAATGCTGGCTCCATACTAGAGGATTCTCTAAGGTCTTTAAAAACGTAACCACACACTAGATGAGTCAAGTTGCAGGACCACACACTGCGATTATCCCAAGCGATTTCAGAGTGGTGATTCCAGGGACACGGGATCTCACAGAAACCCGCCTGTCAAACGTGAGCAAATGCTGTCAATACACAGATCACCGTTGCCGTAGTAGCACTTGAGGAAGGTAGGCTACAGCTACGGCAGCTACAATACGTAGCCTACAGAGCCTAAATAGTTGCCAGTATGTATCTATGACGACGTTGTTGTGACTCCCAGTCAGATCTCATTGGCTATTGCAAGATTATGCTGAGGGTTCAATCACTGTACCTTTCACACTACAGGATTTCATGATATGAATTCTGGGAGCTTCCGAGACAGCCAGACGATGATATTCGGTCCGTAAACCCCTCACACTACAGGATAATTTGTGCAGATAATCCCCCCCCTGCCCCGCCTTTGTCGGGAGGGCCATATCGGGACCCAGAATCTGGCCAAAAATCTTCTGGTGTGGGGCCAGCATAAAATACCTTTTATAAACTCTGCACAAAAAGTAAGAACATGTGTGAGCACTTGTGGGATCATCTTGGACGTGCTGTTGGTGCCAGAGTGACCAACACAACCACGTTGGCTGACCTGCGATAAATGCTGTTTGAGGAATGGGATGCCATCCCACAGCGGTGTGTGACCATGGTGACCAGCGTGAGGAGGGGGGGGCCAGGCTGTGTATGGTTCTTCTAAATGACGCTACTGACGCTCCTGTTTTAGTTAATACATTGTTAAATTGCAAATTTTTCAAGGGGCAACCACCAACTGCAGCTCATCTGCGCTCTACTAATGCATGTTCCTTATAAATGAGGCACCATTTCAATTGGAAATAATCAGGCTTTCCTATCAATAATCAGGCTTTACAATCCTATAAGGGTTTTTGCCAAGAAGCAACAACTAAATAATGTCCTTACCTTTTGTGTTATGCTTGTATATAGAATATTTCTACAAATCTGCATACATATTAAACATATTAGTGAGCGTGTAGTGTATATCTGTGCACACAGCTCAACACATTTCGAACTTCGCTGTGTTCACTCTGAGCCCTGAGCTATTTGCTCATTGTGACCTAATTGGTGGAATGCAGTTTTAATCCGTCGGCTACGCCAGGACATCCTTCACGCCCGTCCTGATATTTGCCGTGCGAGTCATTTGATTAATCCAAGATCAATTAGAGGATTTGAGGGTGGGCTGAGAAAAGGGGTCAGCGGCGGAAATACTTTTTCTTCCTTTGATGCACAGTCACATGCGTAACACAGATGATTAAGCGAAAGGTCACACGGCAAATATGGCGTTAGTTTGTTTATGAGTTTTTGTTTCGTTTCCCCGGGAACAATCTTTTTTCATTTGAGGCCGAATGTAATTCACGTGTAAAACACTGTATCAAACTACGCATAAACACACCCTGATATCTTTACTTATATTGTGTCTTCTCTCTGCATTCCACTTCCCATTCTGAGCAGAGAGATCATCAAACGAGATGCCAGACCAACGCTAACTGATAGCAGGGATGGGGGGGGGGGCTGACCTTCTCTCCCCTTCTCTCCCCTTCTCTCCCCTTCTCTCCCCTTCTCTCCCCTTTAATCTGATGGTGTGTCCTTTTATCTGCCAGACAAATGTCAGAAATACCATTCCCCAAGCACAATCACTTTGCCGTGGTGGCCGTCTTACTGGTGGTACTCCCTCTCTCTCCCTACCACCCTCCCATCTGTCTCTCTCTCTCTCTCTCTCCCTACCACCCCATCCCCATTTGTCTCACTCGCCCTCATACCCCCCTCTCTCTCCCTCATATCCCCTCACTCTCCCTCCCTAGTGGAGGCTGGTGGTCAGAGACAGACAGACATCTGCAATTCCGCAGCTGTCAGTCAAAGCGAGACGCGAGAGAGAGACCCCCCGCTGTCTTGTCTGAGTCCTAAGGGTTATAATAAGAAGGCGCATACAAGTGGCTTGAACTCGGGACTGAGCAAGTTTGCTGTCGTTTTTCATAAAAGTAGAATCAATTCAGCGAAGTCGCCTTTTGGGACCGGAGGGGGGAAGGGGGTTCTCATCTCCCAAGAACCACTAAACTGACGCACTGCTGTGTCATATTTCACTACGCGGTGATGTGAATTTCCAGAGCAGTTTTTGTTAGTTGGCGATGTTATGAAAGCCCCTTGTGTGTGAGAGTGGTATTACACGGCACGTGCACTGTGCATGTGGGCCGCTCATGTGCATGTTGTGTTCCGGCTCCGTCACAGAGCTCTTTTCAAGCAAGCGAACCGCCAAAGCGTCCCAGAAGCGTTCCAGAAGCGTCTAAGAAGCGTTCCAGAAGCGTCTAAGAAGCATCCCAGAAACGTCCCAGAAGCGTCTAAACATGACATGACAAAGTTGCCCAGCGACAGATCAGAGTTGAGAAGAGCTGCTTTATGCTAGTTCCCAATTAGCCGTTAGTGACAGAGATCGGTGACTACCAATGGCAGGACAGAATTCTCTGAATGTTCTTTTCGATAGCTATCTTAAAATTCCTCACTGTTAACTAATGCATGTTCGCGGTCCATAGTGTAATAATAGTATTTATATAAACATTTCCCTCCAAAATGTAAAATTTTCACACTATTTGCGAGTTTGGTTTGACTATTTTTACTGTAGACTTCACACCAGTTATACTTGCTGGCGTAAGACACGGCCACCCCCTAGCTGGAGGTTTGGACACTAGAGAAAGCTTGGCGACAGCTCATCAGTGATTTGCGAGTTGAATACGTCGGCGGTGTGAATGCAGGGTTAGGTGGTGGGGGAGAGAGTTCCAAAGGCTGGGGGCAGCGATGGAGAAGGCCGTGTTCCCTCAGGTTAGGTGCTTAGGGTAGGGAAAGGAGGTTGGCATCAGTGGATCTGAGATTGCGATTGGGAGTATGACGGTGTAGGAGGTCAGTGAGGTTGAGGGGGCAAGGTTATTTAGAGCTTTGTAGATGATGAGCAGGATTTTAAACTGTGTTCTTTGTTGAATAGGGAGCCAGTGGAGGTTTTGGAGTACTGGTATGATGTGATATCTGGTGCTAGGTATATGGTAAATGTATAAACTGCATGTGTCTATTTTAAGGGTACTTAATAGTTACTTAGGGTGGAACCTGTAGTCTTTCGGATTGGAGAAGACCTCCCATATAGCTATGCTACCGTGCCATCGAGCAAGGCACTTACCCTTGGCTGGTGGTGGCTGGGCAGGTTGATGAAGGTCGTGTGTACGAACAGTATGCTTGGCGCTTCCCGATAAACAACACAATTCCCTCACCTACCATCTACCAGGCAAAAGTGCATTATTAATAATTTTACCACTGTGACAGTTTTAAAATGGGGTTAAAGTGGCACAGGCTGCGTTCAGCATACGTTGTCCGTAATGCTGTCTGCGCACTCGGCGGGAAAAGGCCCAGTTCGGTTTTGACATTCCTAGCATGCAGCCATTTGTATTTGATATGCGCTGCCGTCAGGATACCGCTCCTCCATTACATTCAGGCGCCCCGGGGGTCCAATGAATAAGGTCATGACAGAGTTAGAAGGCAGCACAATGGAGACAAATTGTTTATGCCTCTTATAAAATCAGGTTGCTAGCAAGAAAAAGATGAGTTGTGGTGGTGCAGAATGAAAATGAGTCCCCGGAAGGTGTCAACCTCGGAATAAACATTTTGAATAACGCAGATTTTTTGTGGGTCTAACAATCTCCGTGTTCAACTTAGTGTGATGCGAAATATATGGCCTTGGTTGATTCAATTGAACTACCGGCCATCTATGACGTGTGGAATGAGGTTTCTAGTGCTACCGAGGACAGGTGCAGAGCCCGTTGTACGGCGACTGTCGTTTGCAGCGTTGTCCCGTTTTGCATATCATGCAAATGAGCTCCCATTGAAATCCTGTAAAAGTAGTTAATTGATTGGATTAGCACATGCGTGTTTTTACTGTGTGAAAGTGCCTGTTTGTGTGCTTGCGTCTGATCGTAAAGCTGAATTATCTCGAGGATGCCGGTTGAGCTACATCGTCTGACTGTGATTAGCCTCGGAGGGCAAGGTCCAGTATGTTTTGGGGATATTTTCCAGCCAGAGCATATCCTGGGCAGTACTTACTCTTCCGACCACATTGTTTAGAGTACGATTTGAGAGGGGAGAATGCAGTTGGAGTTCTTTATTATCAGATACAGTATATAAATGCTAATAATTGCATTTTGGCTAATGTGTTCCACCTCTTAATGCTCTCACCAAAACATGGTGCAATGATTTAACATACAGAATATATATTCTAAAAGTCAATGGACTTTTCATTAAGATACACTGAGTCTAAAATATTGTATTGGATTCATTCAGCCCCATACTATAGCAGGTTGGATACTACTGTATTCTAGTTCAGTTGTGGTAATAGAAGCCAATAGATATCAAATGTTGCCTGATACGGCGGCGAAGCAATTCTTGTCCTTGTCCTGACTGCTAATAGCTGGAGCGCTGCCATGCTAGCAGTGTCATGTTTATACAGTATGTGGGTTTAATTGTACAATAGATTTAATTCCTTTGTCATGCAGACATCACTTTTTATAGCAGGTTGGTTCTTTTGCTAACAAGAGGTTCAGGGCAAATGTCTAATGTTGACCAATTTTCCGAGCAACTAAATCAGTTTTCACACAAAACAATGAAACTTAATGACATTTGTCATGTTGAGAAAAATGGCTCCATTTCTTAACTGCTTGATTGACATTGCTTGTATTAACGGTGAATGGTTAATCAGGGGTAACAAACCCGTTTCATTGTCCTGCGACCGCGTTACACTGAGATTACAGTACATCTTAATCAACGCAACAACCCCTCCCCCCCTCCATCTCCTCACATCCGGACAGTGAGACAATATTTCCTGCGTCTATTCTAGTGGGTATTTGAAAGCCGGCTCTAATGAATAATCAGCAATTATTTCATGATCTAATTCCTATCAAAGGGGAGTTATTTTAATTAAGAGATTCATTAAGTGTGTTCATTAATTTCCCCACAGGTGCCTTGTGATCTCCTGGGAATTTCAAATCAATTCTGGCGCCTGTTATTTAATATCTTAGTGAACAGTTAAAGGGTGCGATCCTCTGCTTTATGAGCTGTTGCAGAAGAGTCAGTGAAAGAAAGAAGAAGAAAAAAGGCTAACTGTTTTTCTTTTATACGTTGAGTTACAGATATATTTGCATTAACCAGCATACACATATATATATGTGTGTGTGTATATATATATATACAGGGCTGGAAATTAAGATAAGTCTATTTTGAGAGCCACTAGTCCGTCAGGCGAGTGGACTTTTCAGCAGTGATATAATTAAGGTAGTTAAGTATACTGCGTTGAGCCTGCGAAGTACTGAAGTGATTGAGGATAATTGTCCCTCATAATCAGACCACCTTAAAAAAGAGGCGGTATCTATGGTGGACACTTGTCATGTGCAATCTCTAGCTAGGAAAATCATTTTAGAGTAGCTCCGTAAGATAAGCAGTCGCCGAGAAATTAGAAGGAACTAGAGTCTAGACTACTTTAGCGATAGCAAGCCTGTTGTATGTTGTATTTAAAATAATGTGCAGTGTTTTTTTCGGTGGCTGTATAATGTGCATGTGTGTGTGCATATATACAGTACACTGCATGTAGTGCAGGAGCCCAGGAATACGCCTGGTGTGCAATGGACTGGCCCCACCTCCTTGCACCATGACCCATACAGTATATTCCTCTGTGCCAGGTGCTGGCCACATCACTGTCAGTGGCACGTCATTTCACTCCTCTCTGCCAGATATTGCAGCCGATGTCCTCTCTCTGCCCTTAAGTTACGTCGGTAGCTGTCAGCCGCACGTGTTCTCCCGGCTCACGCGCACGCACGTTGCCAATGCATTGCATGTCCGCCGCAGCCCCTGACGCGCTTGACGGACAGCCTCGGCCGCTAACGCTAGCTCTGCGCTAGCTGATTATCGCGCCGGCTCGCAGTGTACGGTACACAGGAGGGGCTCCTGCGCGGCGGGATTGATCATCCTCCCCCTGGGTTGTTTTCTGTGTCAGCCCCCATGAATATTACACCTAAAAGTCTGAGTCAAAAGGCGGCCGTGGCGAATGGGAGTGTTGGAAAGACATCGGAGGACAAACTGTTGGCCCGGATCATCGATCACTCAGGCTTGAACAGATGACACAATTCTCTCTCTTTCTCTCCCCCCCACCCCCTCCCATCCCTTCACTTGCTTCCAGCGGACCAGTTTATCATTGCTGGCCAGAATATCTAACAGGGTAGCGGGAGGACCCGTGGGACCTCATTTGCACAGGTGACCATCTGTTAGCAGTTGTCTGGGATAATTTCCACATCATGTCACATTTGCATCCGAGTTTCGGGGGTGGGAAAACGGGCCGCGAGTATTGTGACCGCCCGGTGCTCGCCCATCCGCGGGGTTGGAGATTTTGTTTATCCACACTGTAGAGGAACGCCAGCGTGCGTTCCCCGTTAATCCGTGCAATTATGTGAGGGTTTAACAATGTTTATAATTGTTTGTTGGTTTAGCTCAGTTTGTGTAGCCGGCTTTGGGTGAGAAATTAGCAGTGAGATTTGGCTAAACGATGGCAGATTGTCTGGTCTTTCAACTAAGGGGGATTTGCTGTAGTCAGTCAGGGCATGTGTCAATTGCGATAGTCTTATTCCCCAATGCAGCGGGACCCTGTTGAGTTCATTGATGACTTAGAACCTGATTAGTCATCTTCTGCTTTCCAGTACCAACAGTCAAAGGGTCAGTGTGCTAAATGCTGGAACAGTGAATATAATCTGAAAATGTTCACCCACCCTCAATGGAATACTCTCACATCTCAAAAACATGTGCAGTGTCAATGCTGACTGTACAGGTAACCTGACACACCAGATGTCTGTGTCTGTTAAGACACATCCATCTGGGGAGCCGTCCATTGAAACGGATTCAAGAGGGCAGGTCCTTTCAAAAAAATACTTTGCATGTGCTTGGACGAACCTGTGAACCAGCGAATCTGTTGTTATCCACTCTTGCAGTAGAAAAATCGGGAGAAGAATAAAAACATATTTTCCATTGAGAAAAGCCTTTACTCCACCTTAAAAAATCCCTATCTTACAATGCAGGCAAGCGTGCAGTCTCCAAGCGGTAGTTTAGCATTTTACAGCCTCTCTTTGTCGCTTTACAAATGATCTTTTTTTTACTTCTTTTTCTAGGCGTATGACCTGACCGGTTGCAGTGCATCAATCGCGGCGAGTAATTTTCTGCTAGTTCGCACTGTTTCTGCATAGCACATGGAAACAAAAGGCTCAAGCAATCTTCAAGTGCTGTTGACATTCGGGGCTGTCGCTCCACATTAGGGCTTGTATCCCGGCCTGGCACACACACACATGCACGCGCCACACGTTAATGCGCACAAATGCACACAGCCCGCATACATTTTCTTTGCCTTTTGCCATCAATAATTCCTGAGTGCTAGGTTCATCAACCAAAGCGCCATTGGTATTCATACTTGAATGGTTTTGAAGAGCCCCACAACGTCATGTGAATTTGTAATGGTCCGAGCCACAAGGTACATATATACGGCTTCGGAGCTGAGGCGATTCGCCGGGCAGATTCGACATACTGATTGACTGAATGTTTGAGTAGTATTTCATTGTGATCATTCCGACCAGAGCATCCATACAGGATTTGTAAATATTAAATGAGTGAACTTCAGCTCCTAGACTGTGAGAAGAACTGGTTTCAACTATGGAATTAACTTGAGATATTGACCGAAGGTCTACACTAATGATGGACTTTCTTACTCTGTGTGAACATTTAAACACATCCTGTTCCTACTGCTTACAGTGCTCCAGTTTTTATTTGATAAATGATTTAGTAATCTTCTATTTCTTTTTTTACTAAAGAGGTGTTTTACTAGAGAGATGTTTTAGTCAAGTTCAAATATCAATATATCAAGCTTGCTCTGTCTGCAGAATGTCTGACTCTGCCTTAGTTTAAAGGGACATATTTTAGTGTGTGACATGGTGGTATGTTTTAGAGAGTATACAGAGAGGTTCCAACTGACGGCACTTCCGCATTACATTTGGGGGGGGGGGGGTCATTTCACCCTTTATGCAGACCAGAACTACCAAGTTTTCTATGCAAGTCAATGGGGAGGTAAACGGATTTCACCACGGTATTGCCCGTTTTTTATAATCTGGGGGCGTTAATGGGTATTTTGTGTTTCTAACATGAATTTCCAATCTAAGGTCACAACGAGTATTTCTGCAGTAACTGTTTTGAGGTAAATTGACTTTGTTTCAGGCCATGCGTGGTAGATTTAGCTGTCTGGGCGCTGCTTATTATCAAGTCAGCCTCCACAGCAAAATGTCATTAGTGACACGCCCACTTAACAGACCGGAAGCGTTCCATTTTTGCTTCAGTTGAAATGCTCAATGCCTCCATGTTTATTATTCAAAGATCTTTGGTTTTACCACTGCAGGAACGCCACGTATTGCATGAAGGTGTCGATGTCGCTGACCGTGGCGGAGAATGACACGGACCTCTGCTACAACTCCATGATGAGGTTCTCGGAGAAGGCGGAGCTGAGCAAGAGCAAAGACATCACCTGTCCGGGCATCGAGGACTACGTCCAGGCGGCGGCGGAGCCGGAGATCGTGTGGTACAAGGTCGGTTGCTTCATGTCGCTTCTTTCCAAAAGCAATAACCGCAAGGGAAATATCACAGGACATATTTTCTCTGACCGCTGGACTTTACACTCTTGTATTACAGAAGACGCTGTTCTTCCATTTCAATCTGAACGCCCTCTGAATATAATTAACTTAAGGTCGGCGGTACATAGGGTCTAATTAACTTGAAATACCATTTACAGTATTTTTCCTGTGGCTCAAATCGCCAAGAAAGACCAACCTCCTACCACTGAACCTTCTTAAGACTTTACACAATGTTATTATATATATACATACACATACTGTATCTTGTTATGAAGTCCATAACCCCTTTAGAAACTCTCCCACCCAAGAGGTAGCCGTGACGGCTACTGTTACTTACAAACTGATTCCAGGTCTCTGCAGACTGCCCACCTCTGAGCGCTACAGTATAGGCTTGACAAAGCTGCTCGGAATGGCCGGGTGAGCAGTTAATCAAAACAGAGTAGGTGTTGTTTGAGGTGGCCACAGAATTTCCTTAGAACACCCCCCTCCCCCCTCCACCCAGACTCAAATTAAAATGGTTGATTGCGATGGCGGCATGATCTTCCCCTTATTGTCTATCTCCTTGGAAGGAGGCCTGATTGAATTCTGGGAATTCAGGGGACGAGACTTGGGCCACAATTAAAAGCAATAATTCATTCCATCTTTTCTGCTAACACAAGTGAATCACTCTGGCTCTAAAAGGGGTCCCATTGGAACTTTATATTTATAGCGAACTGACTATTATACCTTCCCGGTGGGGAGGGCCGTTTCTCAACAGGGGGGCCTGCTTGGGACTTTTATCGATATAACAGAAATGTGAAATGTCGAGTGATTTGTAAAAAATGTACAAGCAATCAGTGAGTTTTATTTTTCTTATCCATCCCAAGAGACGTGTAATGAGTGCCGTTGCAAGTGTCTCAAACAGCAGGTAAGGGTTTGGCGTCTTAAATGCCTGCAGGCGCAAATCAAAAGGCTGGGCACAAACCAAGAGCTTCTGGCTGCGAACAGAATATCCAGACCGCTGGACTATCATGCCCTCCCTCACCCCATGCCGTAACATCGGTGAACTACGTTGTTTTCAAATACACATCTACATAAACTATTTTACAGTTGTATGAAGAATTCTATTCTATTCTCAACAAGAGAATTAATCAACATTAGACTTGATGTCAATGTTGCATTGCTGTATTGTAGATGGGTGTTGTTTTTACATGTGATTACAGCAGTGTTGGGCAAGTTACTTATGAATAAAAGTTACTATTTACTTATTACTCCTTCAAAAAGTAATATTACTTTAGTTATTTATGGGTATTACAAGTAATTACGTTACTATTTACGTTACTATATTACTTTCACAATCGCTACCCTGTCTCGCCTCTTCTGAAAAATGACAACCTGTGTAGCCAGCTCATTTTATAATGGAATCCTTTTTACTGGAACAATAATGAACCTTAGGAGTCAACAAACAGTGAAAGCATTGCAGCCTCTCAAACCAGATGATTGACAGGTCGGTTCAATTAGCCTACCCTAAGTTTGCTAGGACCAGAAATCTCTTTCTTGTAATGCAGTAACTATTAGTTACTTGGATTAGTAATTTTACTAATATTAATACTGTACTATTACTGTTTTGGAAATAGTAATTAGTGACACTACTAGTTATTGAAAAAAGTAAGAATATTACAGTAACTAGTATCTAGTAACAGTTGGCTAGTAACTAATATTTAATGTGTATATTGAATGATGTCACCACTGCATGAACCAATCAGAAGTGAAGAAGTTAGTAGCAACACAACTGACACAGGAGAGTCAGGGAGATGTCAATCAAGCAGGGTTTGGACACGCCCACACAGGCCAGAGAAAAAAGTCAAGCTGTGTGTGTGTGTGTGTGTATACCCTGCTAATGTTACCCTGTTTATATCAACTCTCCTTCCGACGTGCTCATCTTTCTTTTCCCCTGCATGCAGGAATGCAAGCCGAAGCAGTGGCGGCAGACCATCGTGAAACGGAGAGATACTCTGTCGATCAAAGAAGTCCGTGAAGATGATATTGGGAATTACACTTGTGAATTACAGTTTGGGGGCTTTGTGGTGCGGAGGACTACTGCATTATCTGTCACAGGTAGGGGGAAACTTTGCTGCAATCCTTTTTTTGCTGAAACTACACAAATTGCAGAATTCTTCTTTTGTGGTGGCTGTAGCAAACCTTGTGCGCGCCTACTCTAGTAGACCCTCACATGGGAGCCGTGACTTTATTCAGCTCCCTGAAAAACCTGCCGTGTATGACAAATGTGCAGTCATTTTTGAATTATTTAAAATGTATTTCGCTGTCTCCCTTCGCTGTGCTGCAAAACAAACAACTTAACAATGGCAGCATGACGTCCGTTGCCGCTTTTAAGCAAATACGACACTTTATAGCTGATTCTCGCGCCGGGGGGGGGGGGGGG
>JAODTR010003791.1:0-12534 GCA_025399935.1 Amblyopsis rosae | reverse complement strand
AGACAACACAGCCCTCAGGTTCATGGGGGCACCCAAACCTCTCCACCACGATAAGGTGATGGTTCCCGGAGAGGCCCTATTAACATTTACATTTGAATTGTATGACGTATGAGCGCACAAAGTGTACCGATGAAAACCAGCATGGTCCTGGAGTGATGTGTAGTTCTGTTTGTATTCAGCCCATGAAATGCCGATTTTTATAAAAACTTAACATCACAGATCAATCCGATTACTTTGTTTACAGCTTTAAAAAACAAAACATAAACAATGAGCTGTGACAGTAGAGGCCTGTCACAAATATATTTGTAAAAAAGAAAAACAAAATAGTGTAAGTATATGATTCACGAGCATTTCTTTATTGTTGGTGGCAATGTGTTTGACCTGGGTTCGTTTCTAGTCTAGTGCTTTCAAATGTCTGCTGACCCAGCTAGCCAAACGGCTGCAGAGAATTAATTGAATGTCATGGGTCATTACAGTGAAGTGTGCGCGACTGCGCGTGTTGCTGGGGATTGAATTAGCCTAACACGCTGACACACAGCAGGCTGGGAGAACACAGAGCGATGGGAAATAAAAAGCAAGACTGGGACCAGAGGTGGGCGAGAGAGAGAGCGAGAGAGAGGGAGGTGATGGTCTAAATACACAGGCCATATCTCTTCCGAACAGAAGCGGAACAGTTAGAGTCCCCGGTCTAGCCCTTACACTCCAGCTTTAATAATGCACACAGGCACAAATAGCGGTACACAAACGACAAGACATCGTCTCGGAAGTACTACAAACCCTGTAGGTGTTCATTGGCAATATGAAAGAAGCTGTGGGAATGCCATAGCCAAAAAGCAGGACGGAGCAGAACTGGCACGACAGGATGGACAGCTATACCAGTTCCAGCCCAGGCTCCTTAACAAATCCTTGAAAGGACGGACCAGCTACCTCTGTTTTGCCTGGCACTGCCCTGAGAACGTGACCAGGTTGGCCCAGCTTACCATGCAACACCTTAGAGACAGACAGCCAGGAGACAAAACACACAGGCATGCTCTTTGCTTCATCACAGCAACATAATACCAAAACATTTGTCTTCATTTTGGGACTCAATGTATTGCAGTTACGAATACAAGATTAACCCTACTTCATATTAAATATTATTCTGTTTGCTGTCACAAATGGGAATATGATGAAATTACATGACATTAAAAGTATTTTTCTGTGATGTATATCAATGAGAGGGTCCAATTAGTTAAGGGTCCAATTAGTTCAATTCCCAGCTAATGAGCAAGTTACATGAAAGCTGCCAACTTCAGTGGTCATGTCTCAGATGACACACTTGAGAAAAGAGATCCTGCCGGAAACTGGGAAATGCGTGATTGCAAATGGGTCTGGAAGGGGAAGAGGGGGATTGACGTTACTTATTTTCCAAATATTAAGTATCTGTGCTACAAGATGTATTAGTCTAGCCGAGTTCACTGATTATTATTAGTATATTTCTTTCTGAAATAGACTATTGTGGTCATCTTGATAGCATATGTGGTAAACTTCAGTGCAGTACTCGCTGTGAATAAAATCCAGTATACTCCAGATCATCGTAAGAATTTGCAAAGTTATACTGTACACTTTACTTGTAATATACTGGCCTAATGTCAGACAGAAATCTAGCCCAAATATTCTCTGTGAGTTTCACAATATACAACATTCCCTCAAAGGACTGTTTACTCAGAGGTATGTTGTTCATTATCCAGTTAGAACCGTAGAACCCTCGAGTCACAGGTTGCACTGATTATGAATGCATAAAATAGGCTTAACAAAGGTAGTTTGTTTGTTATAATCATACTATCTCTACTGATGGAAGCATTTATTTGGTAGTACTTCTGCTTAGTTCCAAAACAGACTGTCTATGGGAATTGAAGTCGATGTCGAAAAATGTCAAAATTCCTTCTAGAAATATATAGTAAAAACTATTGTGACATCACACTACAGTACAGAGTGACAGATTAAAGCGTATCAGTCTTTGCAGTGCAAAATCTATTGTGATAGTTTTGTGCTTACAGTATGTGTTCTGCATCTGGCTGCATATTCTTCAAAGCTCAGCACAAACCAAGAAGCAGATGGTACAAAATACACTGTCTTTAAAGTCCTTTACATTGTTATATCCCATTCCTTAGCTCCATTCTGAGACAATGCTTCTACAGATGGTCTCGTTTGTCAAGTTGTAAAATCACACTAGCTCAATATGGATGGCTGCCTATCATGTATTTATACATAATTTATTAGTATAGAGTGGACTCCTTTGTAATACACACCATGCACCTGTAGTGTATGCTCTTCAGGCCCATTGCTTTCCATATCTATACCCATGCACGTGAAGGAGCCATGCCCGGTCTATTACATGGATGATTAGGATGAAAGTGTGATGACATCAAACTAGATGTCAACATTATTTCAACCTTTCATATACTGTATAAACAGTCTACAGAGAAATACTGTCCAGCACTCTAAATGGTGTGCAAAAATCACCCCGTCATTTTCCATTCATGATTCCTGAATGTCCATAAATGTTATGTCTAGATAACATTGCTGCACACTTACATTTTAAGGCCTTCTCTATTTACAAGAGTATATTGCTGGAGGAGGGTTTCGACTGGCTTTGTGTGGTTTATCGATATATTTCTGCCGCGCCATAGTGTTGTGCTGGAGGAAAAAAAATTGTAGAGAAAGCTCATTTAGGGATGGGTGATATAAACAATATATTGTGTGACGTGACAATAGACATTTCTATACCAGTAGAGCTTTTGCTATATAGTGTACAGGCACAGGTGCTTTTATTGTCACATACATGTTGCAAAATTAATTCTCTGCATTTAACCCATCCCTCAAGGCAACACGTGAGGCAGCCGCTGTGCCGCTGTGCCGCTGGAGCCAGTGTCACTGGTCACATGACACCAACTGGCAAGTGAACCTTACATGTTTTTTATAGTGGGGTAAACCGGAGAACTCCACACAGAAAGGTCACAGTGAACGGGGTTTGAACTCGGGACCTTCTTGCTGTGAGAACACAGTGCTATCCACTGGGCCACTGTGGTGCCTGTTTTTATTTTGTGTGGCATATATAGTCTATAGCAGGGGATCCCAAACTTTGTTGTGCCAGGACCCACCTAGAGGACTAATCTATTTAGAGACCCACCAAACACCAAGTACCAATCAATTTTAGCTAATGCTATATGGTACCTGTGTGTGCGCCGAATATTTTTGAGTGCTCCAGAATCAATGGTGTGCACTCGGCTAAATAGGATGTCATCCAATCAGGAACAAGTAGGCTATTTTGCCACAACCTCACTCACGACCATTGAGTGGAACAACACTATAGTAAAGCGCGGAAGCCTTTCATTGATATTCTTCATTCAGTCAATGACCGCTTGCAATTTTCTCGAAATAGGTAGAATCAGAGTTCAGGACTGTTTTACACAATATGAGAATTCTTGTTAATATTGGCAAAATTGTGTTGTCAACTGTTTGCCTGTCATATATAGCCCATTAATTAACAAATTAATTAATTAACAAATTCATTAATTAATTAATTGCTTAATTAATAATTAAGTAGTAGTCACATACTTATAACATTTATTATTAATATATATATAATTAATATAATATAGACCTAAAATTAAGATTTTGGTGACATCGCTTTTCCAAAATACTAGCATGCCTAGAAGTAGGCATGCTAGTCTCAGCCTCTTCCATTCATTAAGCAACTCTGTGGTGAACGTCTGATACATATACCCCCTGTAAGCACAACCCAGGACTCTCGGGAAGTAATACTGTCAATTTCCATTGGCTGTTAGCCATGTCACTCACAAGTATGTATCCAGAATGTCTGGTGTAACGCTAGCGTATACTGCTTAATTTACTCATTTTAAACTACATTTATTTCAAGCTGTATCTGTAGCCTACCAATTTCACATATTTACAAGACGTTTAAACAGCCAGAATCCTGTTGTTTAGTTTTCCAAGGAATTCCTCATTGCAAGTTTAACATTGGTCATTGAGTTACATAGTTGGTTCATGTGCATGTCAATCAAAACACCTCGCATGTCAAGTAGGCAGGTACTGATGCAGTTAGCCAGCGCTGTGTCCCAGCCTTTACATGTGTAAAGGCTGGCTCTGTACTGTCCTCTATACTGGAGACCTAACAACGCTATCAAGACCTTTCCTCATAGGAAGCAGCCTAGAGGAAGAAGTCCCTTAGGACCCCATCATCCTCAGTCTGACCGTGTCTTGTCACTCTCTCCAAAGTACCGTTTCCGCCAGACCTGCCCTTATCACTTTTCTATCTCTCCACCCCTCTATCGCTCCAGTCCTCTGTACAGAGAGGGAATGCATCCTGCCCATCCCTTGCAACAGCTCATCAAGCAGAGATATCCCACATGCCCCAGTGGCATTTCAGCAAGAGTAGCAGCGCCCCGCTTTCATTAATAAGGGAGTGACACTTCATATATTATTCATTACAGCCCACCGCCAACCGGCTAGCTAGCGTGCTGCTACAGTACAGTATTGCGTGATGGCTAGCGGACTGGCATCTCTCCAAGTGTAAGCTAATTAGCACAATGCACAGCCTAGCACATAACGTAGCCTAGCATAGCTTGGGCGGGAAGCTAACTGAAGCAGGTTGCACTGAAACACATGGGGTGGGGAGGGGAAGAGGAGAGAATGATAGGAATGATAGAGGAAGAGGTTAGGAGAGAGGAAAAGAGGAGATGAGAGAAGAGAAGAAAATAGAAGAGAAGAAAAGAGAAGAAAATAGAGGAAAATAGAAGAGAAGGCAGTGCGGTTTAGAGGAAAACATGAGAGTAACTCAAAGGGGAGGGAGGAAGCTGTCTAGGGGGTTGACAGGAACAGGGAGAAGAGATAGAGGCAAAATGGGAACAGGAAGAGGTTTGGGGGCTGGGGGGGGGGGCTGGATGCTTGCGGTGGGTACATTGGTTACCGCCATGGGGAGGCTGTGGGGGATCGATTACACAAGTACCACGTCATGCACATCACAAGCAAGTGTGTGAACTATTCAGCACTGAGACACAGGTTATAAATATCCTTCAGCCTCCCTGCTCATTAATTACTACATTGGATTTCCTCAGCACACACAAGAACGCACACACACACACACGCGCACGCACGCACACACACACACTGTACAAGCAAGTGCAAACCAGAAACACATGATGTGAGTGAAAACACAAACACAAGCACGAAACACACAAAGATAAACATGTCTCTCTACATTTGTATTTCAGACTTCTGCATTGCACCAGCTGCCAACATTGGCTGATAACTTTCTCTAAAGTGCTCTCTCTCTCTCCTCTCTCTCTCTCTCTCTCACACACGCACGCGCGCACGCGCACAGCATTTTATGATCCGCAAAACTGTTGCACATCATGCAGCCACACTGAAGAACATACATCGGTGCTGCTCGTCAAAAAGTTGACGAAAGAGGTGGAGTTGGAGGAGAAAGAAATCAAGAAAACAGAGAGACACTGTTCATGAGGAGGATGAACAGACTTTGGAGGGAAAAGAGGGAGGTAATCCAAAAATGGCGTCAGTGAGACAAAGATTGTATGAAGAAGATGTGAGGAAAGAGGAGAATCCTTTCACCTGCTGGCGGGGCTTCTCTCATCCTCTTGTTCCTGTATGCACGTAACGTCAAGCCCTCTTCTCTCAACCACAGCACCACAGCTAGCTACCAGGAAAACGCAAGAAAATGGCTGCGTTGATGGATTCAGCTGGGACAGGAGAGGAGAGGCCGTGACGGCGGGGCAAAGCAGCACTGTTCTACAGTAAATCTTGACTCCATCAGTAAGATAGATCACCCAGCCTGCCCACAGAAACCAGCTGGCCCAGAAAAATAACAGACAGACAGAAGCTCTCTCTCTCTCTCTCTCTCTCTCTCTCTCTCTCTCGTGAAATGTACTCACACGCACAACTGGTAGATAAATGTGCGGTTTTGTTAGTGGGTGCGTATGTGTGTGTAAGTTAAGCTGTTCTTTGACCAGAGAATCAGTTTTTCCTCCAATAATAAACGATCCAACACATTTGTCTCCCCATCTAGGTAGAAATGGCCTGTGTTTGTCTGCCTGCATGTTGTCTTATTCATATATGAAATCCATACATGCATAGGTTATTGTGTATGGTATATATGTGTGTCTATGTGTTTGTGTGTGTGGGGGGCTGCATGTGTGTGTGTGTGTGTGCGAGCGCGCACGTGTGTGTGTGTGTGTGTGTACAGCTGGATGGTAGATTACATCTTCCCCACTGACTTCCCACAGTGCAGCAATAATTGCTGGAGGACTAAAAAGTAATCTACTATAAAAGCTACTTTCTCCAACCAGGGCATCCTGGAAGTAAAAAAAAAAAAACATTAGTAATAATAGCTATTGTTGCTTATTGTTGCTGTTTTATTAAATTAGAAATACAATGGTCTCACTGACGGATCAACCCTAGAAGTGACTCATTAATAGGTATGCTCTGGTTAGCATAAAAAGCTAATGAGTAGCCCCATGCACTGGCGTTGCTGTAATGGTTAACCGCCTTTAGATAAACAAACCGCCCAGGCTAACGGCCACCAGCTTTTATCTCGGCACAGATACACCTCGGACCACCACAGCTAATCCACCCCCTCAAATGCTCTGTTAATGCAAGGAGTGTGAAGCGTTACACATTGCACAATACACTGTCGGGGATGTATGGAGCCTATGAAATATGACACACAGTGTCTCCCTTATGTGATTAAAGATAAAATACTGCAGTGCTAATACTCTAAATCAAAAGTACTCCTGTTTAATGGTTGTGAGGAGGTGCTCAAAGGCCAAAATGTTCATAAAAAATTTGAAATAATAATAAGATTAATAATTAAATTATTCAAGATTCAAGAAAGCTCCACAGTTTAAAATAATATTGATATGGAATCATTTGAAACATCTATGCTGTGTTTTTACAGTTTAATTATGAATCAATTGCTGATGTTTGTAATGGTCCATCCATCCATCTTCATCTGCTTATCTGTATAGTCGGGTCACGGGGGCAGCAGCTCTAGCAGGGGAACCCTAAACGTCTCTTTCCCGAGCCACATTATACAGCTCTGACTGGGGGATCCCGAGGCGTTCCCAGGCCAATGTGGAGATATAATCTCTCCACCTAGTACGGGGTCTTCCCTGAGGCCTCTTCCCAACTGGACGTGCCTGGAACGCCTTCCCAGGTGTTCCAATATCCTAGCATTCCCAATGTTTAATTGTTTTGATCAAGTTCAAATAATGTTTTCAAGCTCTCTCCAAAATGACTGACTATACCTTTAAATTGGAGAGGCAGTTGCACCCTGAACAACCCCACCCCACCTTGGCCCAGACACACACACACACCCACTACTTTATCAACAATGCACTAACCCACATTGCAGAATCTCACTTTCTACTTTCTCACTTTATCTCACTTTCTGTCAAACTGCTTATCTCATCCATCTGGTTCATGCTCTTTGTGGAGTCACCTCTTTCTGTTGACACACACAGGCACACACACACACACACACACACACACACAGGCACACACACGCGCGCGCACACACACGCACACACACAAAACAGGGAGGCAATGGATTGTTAATCTATCTGTACTATCTGTACTGTAGAATTTATGAATGTGACATTTGGTATGCTATAAGTACGTGCACACACACATGCACACGCACAAACACACTAAGCTAGCTACCATACTGTACCTGTCAAATGCTGTAAATACTCATCGTCATGTGTGGTCACAAGCTATATAATGTATGAACGCACACTAACCACTGGTATGGGCTGTACCTCAAAGAACAGCTCATAAATTGCGGACAAGGTGACATAAATACGAGGCGGATGTTCTGCATGATGAGCCATGTGCAGATATGCTAAAATATGCTGTAGCCTGTATTAATCTGTCAAACGTCTTGGCCAAGTTGTAGACACATGACCTGCTCCCTTCTCTTCTATCTGATTCTATCCTTTATGCCAGGGGCATGAATGGTTCGTTAGACGCCTGATAACGACCTATTCATTAGAATCAGGTGTGTTGGAGCAGGGAGAGCTCTAAAACATGCAGGGCACCGGCCCTCCAGGACCAGGATTCCTCACCCCTGGTATAGTATGTTCAGCATATGTCTCAACTTACAAACTGCATGATGAACAAGGAATTTAGCACAATAACATTTTAACAAGGAGCAATTTATAGGAACACTTGCTGCTGTTTTGAAACTCACATCACCCTGTATATCAATTGAGGTGTCTACCTTTAAGTCCTAATAAAGTATTAGTTTATTGAGACAAGGTAATATGAAGTAACTAAGCAGCCATCATTCCTTTGCATGTGACCATTATTCTTTATGCGTGCATCTTCAAAATCCTCCACCATAATGAGAAGAATATTCGTCTTTTCATCTCAAGAGCTGGAGCAAGAGAATCTGTGATGCGGCCTTTGGGGGTTGAACTCACACGGTTTGCTGATCAAGTGATCCCTCCCCATGTCAGGTAAGATCAGATCGCGTTTTCTTGGGAAACATTTCTGGATTCACACTCAACTCATTCACTCTCTCCGTGCTTGTGCCAAGAACGGCCTGTATACCTCTCTTGCTACTATAGACGAGCGCCACCTGTATATACCTCTTAGGAACCACAATGCCAAAATGTGTAACCAAATATTTTATAATAACAGAAAGATTGAGCAAATGGAAGCAAAAATCGAATGCTTCTAGTCTCCTAAATGGTGTCTACAAAGGAATTTTGCTTTGGAGGCTGATGTAAGCAGCGCCCAGACAGCTAGATCTACCTATATGACCGTTGTCTTATATGCAAAACATCACGTTGATACGTCATAGGTTTCACCCTATAGCTGTTTCCGTGTGTTTCACTGTTTAGGTGCAGTAAATGCAAGATCTTTCCAAAGTCAATGAGTAATCCTATTAAATAATTGTGATTTCAATATTGACCAAAATAATCACGATTATTACTTTTTCCATAATCGAGCAGCCATGGTGAGAACGACCTGATTGACCATGATGTATCCTAGCTTAAAGCCTGTAGGCTATGAGGGCATTTCATGACATGTATCTCAGGAATGCCTCAAATGTGGTGCAGCCAAAACATTTTACAGGCTATTAATCATATTTCACTGTATATAATCCCAATATTATTTGAAGCTGGGATTTGTGGTAATAGGCTGATGTAGGCTAGTCTGACCGGAAAATCTAAATAATAATCATTCGTTATTAGGCTTTATGTTCTAGAAATTATTTTTTAATAAAGGACGTGATATATTTCCTATTGCATATTAGAACATATATTTTTCAGACATTTTCAGTAAAACAATAATAGTATAAACAATTTATGCAAGTTTATACTGTGTTTCATTGGTCTCGACTGACCGGGATGAATTAAACAAAGCGTGACTTACATTTAACGTTAAATTATACTCAAACCGTTACACATTTTTACAAAATAGCACCTGCTATTTATAGAACACACATGTAAATTGTTGATCACAACACATGTGTATTTATGTCTGTAACATTATCGTTTAAAATTACATTTATCTTAAGTGTTTCATCCGTCCCCGCTCTCCCCTATATTATCCCTGGTATAACTATATGCCGCCACCATCCCCTCAGTCTTAATTTTTTGTTTTTTATAGAAGTGGTGTAGTTTTATTTTAAATGAAGAGATTTAAAGCACATTCAGCTCCCCAAACATCTGCTGCAGCTCACTGTTTATGTTTGACATGATGGTGTATAAGCATCGAGTGCTCACCAACACGTCGGAGAAGAGTAACAGGCCTTCTTGTCTTGCGTAATTAACATTTTGAAGGGTGTCTGTTTGGAGAACTGCTGTGTACACGCAGGATACGCTTGACATTTTTATAACTAGAGAGGCAGCTCCTCTAACATAGGTAGACCACAGATCCAGACTACTGATTGTGTTTGTAGTTGGTTTGCTGCACACATAAAGACTCCAGATTGGAGTAAGTGTCACTGGTCAGATGGCACCGGCTGAAGGGTGAACCTAACATGTTCTTAGATAGTGGGGGAAACCGGAGCACCAGGAGGAAACCCACGCAGACACGGGGAGAACATGCAAACTCCTCACAGAAAGGCCGAAACGACCGGGGATCGAACCCGGAACCTTCTTGCTGTGAGGCCACAGCAGTGGCCAGTGGATAAATCAATAAATAACCCTACAGGAAGAATGTTAAAATAACGTAGTGTTATTTTGTTAGGTGTCAGGCAGTATGTTTTCATGTCCAAGTAGCTGTAAGTGTGAAAATCTAAAATTAACTATTCCCGTCTGCTCAGATACAATTAGTTTGCTGCAGCCTATCATACAATGCAAAAGCAGTCATTTATTTGTCACATTTATAACTGAATCATACTATGTATAAGTATTTACCTTTAAAACCTTTCTAGATATGAGAGTCCATGATATTTTCCAATGTGGGTCTTTCAAATTGTGTTGAAATAAATGAATGCAATATCTTATATCTCTCATACCATAGTGCCCAGACTCCAGACAAGAAACCCTGACCTAGCCTATAATGTCTAACATAACAACTGTAACCTTAGACATGTTGAATCTGGCAACACAATGTTTATACAAGTGTTTGCGAGTGCAATTTTCCAAGGGGGGTGTGAAATGACCAAAACTGTTTTAACTGGCTAACTCCAGTTCACAAACAGCAGTCTTGTAAGGAATGTAAACACATTTAAACTATAAATAATGTGTTTAAGATAAGATAAGGCTTATCTTATTAGATAAAGGTACTGACCGATTCCTAACCAAAATTGCAATATCCTTTACAAGAGGTATCATTAGTAAAACATTATTTAAATTAAAATGTAAAAATCTGCATTAACCAAGGAACCAGCATGACATTTTTCAGCCATTTGAGCTACAGTAGCTCCTCGGTTCCACACGGGCCAGCCTTCGCTCCCCACGTGCACCAATGAGCCTTGACTGTCACCGGTTCACCGCTTTTCCTTCCTTGGAACACATTTGATAGGTACTGACCACTGCAGACTGGGAACAACCCACAAGAGCTGCAGTTTTGGAGATGTTCTGACCCAGTCGTCAACATCTAGCCATCACAATTTGGCCCTTGTCAAAGTCGCTCAGATCCATACTCTTGCACATTTTGCCTATTTCTGATTTTATTTATATATGAGATTTTGTTTTTTAAATCATATTTTGTACAACACTTTGCACAGACAAACCACTATTATACCACTAAACTATGTTGGTGTTACCTATATGATCATATTTTATACTATATAGGCAATAAACCATAGTAGACTAAGTGTAGACTGCATTAAAGACGTGCATTGCATTCATGCAAACAGACAGCATACTGTAAACAGTTTGAAGCACATTTATATTTCGATATGCACACCAGAATGCACTCATACTGTACACAATAAACAATAAACATCACATGGCTGGCAGATACTCCTTTAGTCAATGAAGGTTGACATTTTCTCAGTGCTGGCAGTTAACATAAAATCAGTAAATACTAGCTGTTGCCATTTTGACTCTCGACTGAACAGTCACAATTTGCTCGCCAAGTGTCTCTCCAAAGCAATCAACAGACTGAGAATTCCCCGAACTGCAGTGTTTCCCAAACTATGAACTTGGGGCCCTGACTGGGTGGCAGGGTTATTGGAGGGTGCTTGTATGATGATGATGATGATGATGATGATGATGATGATGATGATGGGCATACTGTAAATCACAAACTATAATTTCTATGTAATTATTGATCTTTCTACCACACACTTACCATTGGACTGTTCTATTAACATACTCCGCTGAATGGGTATCCGCTGCTATATTTGCTATATAAGAACATTTGAAAACCTCTACGATTAGTTTCCAACATTTGCAACTGCACTTCCCATGTTCTTGCAGTGTAGGCCTACAGCACTAACACAATAACATCATGTTTACAGACGGTAATCATCTCAATGAAAGTGCTTTGTCTCCTTTTTTGGGGTCTAATCAAACCCAAAAATGTTACAATGCTGGAATTACTTGATACGATGTACATTTTTGAAAAATGTACAAAGCCTGCTAAACATGACTGGAAATTAAACATGGGGCCGTTTCCTTATGACATTGCAGTCTTGTTAAAAAACATCCTGATTTGCAATCTCTGCATCTGCAATTAACTTTATGCATCAGTCTGGGAACTTTCAATTTAAAACTGTTTATCGGCCAGGCGATACCAGTACGGTAGGTGTCAAATGTCAATCCAATCATTAGCAGGCGATTAGAACACCTCCAACCAGTCAGAACAATGGGTGATTTTCAGATGACACACTTGTATAGTCTGCGATTGTAAGATAATACATTATTTGCGTGCAGAAAAGCCCACAGCCCTGGCTCCGTAAAATTAAAACATAAACAAATCAATCAATCAATCTTTATTTATATAGCACTTTTCATACAAATTCATGTAACACAAAGTGCTTCACACTACGTC
>JAODTR010003790.1:0-12534 GCA_025399935.1 Amblyopsis rosae | reverse complement strand
TATATATATAAAACAACCGTTTTTTTCTGGTTCCTGAAAACTACAGAACAAAAATATGTAATCATATTATTTCCATTTTTGTCACAAAATATGAAAGAAAATGACTATTATGCACCTTCTATATATAACCAGTCATGATTGAATCATGCCACCAGGCCAGCTGTGTAGTTTGGGTTCCTATAGAGACAACTCAAACAAAAATGATTTCTCATCATTGGTATCAGATCCGCAAAGCATTGCACTGACCTGAACCATAACCTATTGCATCTTGTGCTGTGTACACCAGTGTTAGAGTTATTACTCAAACATAGTTGTGTATTCCACATTACTTGCTTCTCGTGCATTATTTTACTTATTTACTAACTTTAGAAAGTAATTTGTTGCATGTTACAATATGTTTGCGATATTCATCAACATTGCATAACGTGTACAGTTAATATTAAAACATCACACCTTAGTTATGCCTAGCCTTATGAGGCAATCCACAGCTTGTTACATCATACTGGTCTTGCAAGGCAAACATTGTTGGTGAAAACCAGCCCATATTAAAACATGTTAGGTGAGAACAAGGCTCAAATGCAAGATACTACATAATTGTTTGATTAGTTACATTAGTTACTGTAATGTGATTACCGAACTTAAGAAAGTAATGTGTTACCTTACTGCGTTATAGACAAATGTAATGTATTTAGAGTAATGTGTTACTTTGTGTTGCGTTACTTCCAGTATTGGTGTACACTACAATAATATTAATTAATTAATATTTTGCTCTGAAAATAACTTGTGACAAATTGTCTGATCAAAACAGGAACTGAGTGTATCAGGTTTATTTATGGTACACTGGGTAGGAAACACTAGATACAGATGTTACACCATGGTCTTTTAGATGGATCTGCTCTGTTTCATTCTATGAGCTATGCTTTTCAAAACATGCTTATTGCATATCAATTTAACATCACGCCATAAACATTCTGTTGTCATAGAATCTTGAAGACGTTCATGCATGGACACATTATCAGGACATTTCAGAGTAACGCTTCAGAATCAGAAACATAACTGGATGTCACTGTCATGTCTTAACCTTATAATATGCCTACACAGAATGTGATTTAGTAGTATACTGCCATCTAGTGACACATATGCAGCCATGGCAATGGCATTGTCTGGTGGACGTTGTTCTTTACTAAGCGACACTCAACTCAAGTGAGTGTATTGTTTAAAACATAGTTTAGGTAACATGTTTTTATTTCAAATGTTACTTTTGTTCACCTTTTTAATACGTAAGTTTCCTGCTTATCTTGAATATTTTGTGTTTGTCTGTAGGTTCTCCTATAAACACATCTGCATGAGGCCTCTCATGTACTGGATGGACCTGAAAAGGATAATCAGATGCCTTCTCTATGGCTCTCTCTTATTGGAGAGTGTCTCTCTGGTAGCCTTACCCTGCCAACTGAACCCTGTATTTCAAGACATTCTACGTAGCATCCACAACCAACATAGAGGGTCAGATTCTTCAGACGTCCGTCCAATGGCACTGGAAAAGGTGAAGTATCTTAGCCTGGCCCGTACTGATGTTATTAAGGAAACGGTGAAAGGCATACTGGATGGATGCAAGCGACTCAAACACCTGGACCTCAGCTATTGTTGGAAAATCAACCTACAGGACAGCAAATGCTTTCAGAGTTATACAAATGTCACCATTGTCTGGATATAGAGAGAAGATTGTAGCCTGACACTGCCAGACTATTGCTCTCAGATCAATATTTGCTGAGATAATAGTCTGGAAACCCCAGCCACATCAGTGTCAAGTGTCATGTTTTGAAATGGCTAGATGAAGCAATACAATTGCCGTTTAGTAACGGCAATTTGTTAAAGGCTGTCCAGTAGTTTAAAAATGAACCAGAGGTCTATGCACATTAGGAGGCAATGACTGCAAACATTTCCCAATGAGTCTGTCCAGACTATTCACAAGTTATGACTCCTCCTTGATAGAGAACAATGACTTCATCTCCAAATTCCCATGTTGATCACTAGGGGGCGACATAGTCTCTCTTTATCCATCTCTGAGGGAAATGACTCAACACATTTTGGAAACTGGTCAGAACAAACCCCTTGCCTTTGTTTTTTCAGATGTGTAATTGAAGATAAAAAAAAATATCTAATGGTGGATTTAAGATTCTTAAGGGAAGAAATGTTTCAATTGAATATTTAAACATTTTATTCATAAAGAATGGCTGTCTCGTTATGACATTGCTTCACTCTTGATCTGCCCCTATCCATTATTTTAAAATGATTATGGACTAGCATATAACATTATTAGGCCATTTTTAAGAATTGTCTATCAAATTGCTGTAATGTTCTACTGCATAAGTGTACTGTATATTATACTGTATATTAATGGTTGGTTTTATAAATAATTGTTTTGAAATGTAATCACCCCAACATCATGTCATCATTTGTTGATAAATAATATGAGCAACATCAGAAACCATACAGAATGGATTTCATCTATCATTATCAGTATTGTTTTACTTATTTTGAAAGATGATTCATTGCTTTGTATTAGGTAACATGACACATGAGATTATATATTTTCATTGCTTTGTATTAGGTAACATGACACGAGATTATATATTTCAATGTGAACTGAAATGTCGGGGATCCTGTTTTAGTCAGTGATGCTAGCAACACAAAACGAGTAGGTCGAGCACAAATTTAAGGGCAAAAAAACATGTCATGACTGGTATCTGCATCTGGATTCATCAGCAACTGCATAGATAAAGCATCATTGCTAAAAATGCATGGTGTGGTCAAATGTTATTTTATTAATAGCCATTTTATTTGTAGTGCCTCTTGTGATTCACATCAAGATGTTTTCCCTTGCTTTCCCTTTATCTCCTTCATTGGGTTGAAGCATTTAGTATCCATCTAATCCATCAGCAGTTTGTCTTGACAATTCCTACCCAGCTGAAAAAGGCGAGACACTTCTAGGCTTTACCACCATTTTCCAGTATGACAACCACAGACATATCACCTGCTGGCCTGCTAGCAAAGCGCGGCATATCAAATGCCTCAACAGGAACCGGTCAGCACCCCTGTAGTACTTTGTGCTGCGCTTGTGTAAATGTGCTCCTGTGTGTCAGGCAGACTGCAACTGTGTTTGAGTGGATGTGGGAGTTTGTGTGTTCAAGTTGCTGTGAGGCGTCATTGTGAAGGCTCAGACTGGTCTAATCTGGTTACACTCTGGGAAAAGCTTAATGACGCCACTCCAGGTCTCCCCTCCCTAATCTTAACCACTCCTCCTGGTCTCTCTTTCTCTTCCTCCTTCCCTGCTGCGTCTCTTATTAAAACAGGGCAAACACACACACACTGGGACATCACCTGTTCATTCAACCAGGCACCAGTCTGCATACTGTGGCAGTTTTGTTCTGTTACCACAGCAATTCACATTGTCTTCTAATACCCCTAGCCTGCTCCCTTCAACAGCCTCAGCTTTTTTAAGATTAGGCAGTTGGCCTAAAAATTGTCACAGAAATAACCACTAGCCATTTCTTGTGAAGACGCTCTACACCTTTACATAAGGAAAATATGTGTGTTGGGTGACAGGGTTCGCCAAAGAATTAGCATTATTTTGGTAACACATTTCTATAAAAGTATTAGGCACTTGGCTGTGTGGCATTGTTTATATGATGGGTCACACAAACGGTGAGTCCCAGAGTAGTGCCACACTTCGTTTACATTCCCGGTAACAGGCATGAGCATGTTCAGGCTGCATTTTCTATCTGTGGTCTCAATGCCGGCCTCGGCCGACAGTCTTACATTTGGTTGCAACGTGTCGTTAACAGCCACCTCTGCGCCATACACATACAGCGTTTCACATCACACACTCACGTGCTGAGAAAGACTAAATAGAGAGCTAAACAAACTGCCCACATCAGAGGAAAAACAAGAGTGTGAGAGAATGAGATGGTGACGAAAAGAATCAGCTCTGCAGTAGTTCTACATGATAAAATCGCACTGTTTATAGCTAAAGGGCACTATGCTCCAGTCCTCTGCAGAGTCAGCCAGGGGTTGAGGTTAACAGCTACAGGACAAATGCTGCGTTTAGGCTAGCAGTCTGAATGAGTCAGTTAGCTGTATGAAAACTCACACACACACCTCAGCTGTCCAGCTGTTGGGGTGACACCATCTGTCTACACTCTCCTCAGAACTCACAAAGGAGTGTGAAAAAGCAAAGCCAGAGTTCTGAAGCAATAGCATATCTACACCTCACCTTGGCCTCAAAAAAACATGTAAAGGGTTAGGGAACATTCTCTTCCAAATGTTATAATTGTGTGACCCAGACGAGGCATTTGTGCTGCCAACACACTGCAAACGTGCAGGAGTAAAGAAGCCAGTATATAAAAAAGGTATAGTTTAAAGGATAATGGTCAGTTTTCAACAAGTATGGGTCTTGGGACACATTTGTCTTAGGGAAATTAAGACAAAATAAGGACAATTTGCAAGATAGAACACTAAAACAGAATTATGCTAAGTATTCCAGCAATGAACACATAGCAAGAAATTGCATTTCAGAGGATTCAACAATGTAACGTCTCTCTGTACATAGTTTTATTTACATGATACAATTCTGTTGTAATGCTGGATAGCAAGATTATATGTAATACATAAATATCAACACAGTTTGTTGTTTTTTTTGTTTCTTTTTGTACAAATTTGCATATAACTAAAGAATCAAAAAAAGAGGGAAAAACTCAAAACAGATACATAGTAAAAAAAAAAAAAAAAAAACTCACATCCTTACAGGGGAGAAAAAGGATAAACACAAGTCACAGACACACATTTCAATGAGTCAGGTGGTCATGACAACGCTTCTCAATCACAGGTACGCGCGCACGCGAACACACAATTCTCTACAGTATTATAGCCAACACAAACCAACAGCTGTTAGGGAGATGAGTGTGGAAGTTACATCTAAACGTGAACTATATTTTTCATTAGTCTAGCTCTGGCATGCTCCTGTAGTTCTGTAAACATGTGCTGTTAAACCGGGTTGCTCCACAGACAACAGGGATTGGGGGACAACACACCCACCCAGACATACACACCTGTGTTTAGTTAGCGCATACATAAAAATAAAATAATGTGGCTCACATACCCTAATTCCACATATGCACTGAATACATGTGCTAACATCAGTACTATACCAATGGAAAAGGAACAAAGACAAAAAATGCAACATAGAAAAACATCTCAGCTGATAAAAATAAAAAACAACACACTAGGTGAAGAGTTCATGCATTTATCCCAGTCATGACTCACTCAATATATACTGTCAATCCACACAATGGGCCTGCCGGGCCATTTTGGCACCCCTTTTTCCTTGCCTAGGAAACTGCACCAGGATCAGCGTTTACAAGCCATGTACCTGAGCTAGTGGGAGTACAATCTGAGCTCAGACCTGTTTGGGGACCTCCCTCACGCATCACATCCATTTAGCAGTGATCTGAATTTGTGAGAAACTGGGTTATTTCTAAAACCCATTCCATACCTCCCAAATGTGAACGGAAATGTCATCACAATAAAAACGGGATGGGTCAAAGCTGCTCAGAAGTCACTGAGGCTTACCATTACATGTGTCATACTACAAGTGACTCTTCATCCTTCTAGATGGAATACGTTAATGAAGAGAAAGGAAGACAACAAAGCTTAATGCAGCAGCTGTGAGGTAGGTAAAGCTAGGAAGGACAGCACCGAGGGGCAGTTAGAGAGCTATTCAACTGTCGACTGACTCCAATACTAACGGAACGTAGAACAGATAGTTTACTGAAAGAGGGCTGTTAATGTGTGATGACAATACATGGAACGGACCCAGAGAAATGCCTGATTGGTGACCACCGTTGAAGTAAAATGGCCGCCTGCGGTTTGGCACAAAATGGCGCCTGGTTTAGGTGAGAGAGGAGCACAGCGTATCCTGGACAGTTACCCTGGGCTGCTCTTAATAAGACAATGTATAGATTTATTTTGTTAAAATTAACATAACAGCGGCAAAGACACACCAGCGATAAAAGTTGAATAAACTAATGAATAAAAAGAGGAGGAAAGTGATCATTCATGCATCTCCCTCAGACAGGAGCTTTTCTTATTTCTTCCTTTTTTCACATATTCTCGAGGTCATTTCAGATTTTGAGTCCTTTGTATCCACCCTTAACCATTCGTGCCAGTGTTCAAGTCAAGGTTCACACTCGTACTCCAGTCTTTGTCAAAAGGTTTTGCAGTTGACGTTGCTGCCATTTCTGTCAGCGTGGCTCTATATTCTCTGAATCTTGTCAGCCACCACAACAGGGTTCTCCTTGCGGATCTTGGCAGCAGCCTCAGCCTTGTAGTCGTAGGGACAGTTGTGCTTGTCAGAGTACCGGTGGAGGCCGCAGAACAGGTTACCGCAGCGACAGTCAAACCCTGGGAGCACAGTTGACAGGAGTCAAAAGGTGAACACCCTGGCAGTGACAGGTGGACAAGCAAAGCCTTTCATCCTGCAGCACAATCAAGCCGTTGACAAGATTGACATATGGCTGCCCTGCTCACCTGTAAGGCCCACTCTTTTGCGGCACATGAAGCACCTGTTCTTCTTGGGTTTCGGGGTATCCCCCTTGCTCTCGTCACTGCTAGAAGAAGGTACAGGGCTGACACTAGAAGCAGTAGGCTGGCTTACAACTGTGTGTGAAACAGGACAGAAGAAAATACACATTTATTAAGTTAGCAGTGTTGAAATGTGCCACTGCTAGACAAGTTTAATGTTTATGTTCAGTAATATTGAAGACACACGCAAATTATATGCGTTTTAAGAGTTTCCTTATTGTTGAACCACTAGATAGGTTGTTGCAGATAACACTTTGTACAGACAGTGTGCCTTGAGAAAACTTGGCATGCAGGTTTAAATCTAATAATGTCCTCCAGTAGGGATATTTTTAAATAGTTTTTTTAGCCACCCTCTGGGCCTTAAGGGCTGTAACTAAAACTAGCAAATGGGTCCACGGTATGTAGTGGTGCGTCAGAAATAAGATACAGCTTATATAGGCTAGCACAAAGCAATATTTGTGTTAAAACTTAATGTGTGTTAATTATCTGGACAAGTGTTAAATTCCAGCCAGGTTTAAAACTGGCTACTGGCCATACAAAAAGTTACATTTGTGTGCAAGGCTTACCAGGTTCTAAGTTTTCTGGTTTGTCCTCTCTGGAGATGCTCATCTCTGTCATTTGTTGAGTCACCGGAAGAGATCCTTGAATAGTTCTAAAATTTTGGAGGGAAAAGGAACAGATGAGTTGGAGATAACAACACGTCCTGCAAATCTACTGTGTTCACACACACACAACTGACCTAGACATGTCTGGGGAAGACACAGGGGCGGCATCAACCTTTGCTAGACTGGCTTCTAGTCTCTGGATGGCCGAAGCCTCTGAGGTAGGACTACCAGCCGAGCCTTTGAGAGAGGAGAGCCCAAGCAATTAGGTGCGGAAAGATTAGAAATACAGATATAAAAAAAAACTAAAATTGAAGGTCAAACATTGTATATTATTTATGTTAGCCATCCATCTCCTATGACAAAAAAAAAAAAATAAAAAAAAAGAATCGATACAACATCAAGTGTTATTCTTTTACAATATTCATGATAAAATATGTTTTATTTATCTATCAAATGAATTCAGATTAGTAATGTAGACTGTGCAGAACTGGATTGTGTAAAACTGTTAAGATACAGTATAAACTAAAAGGGAGTGCGCAACCCCCAACCTCGCGTGCTGTCTGTGACAAAACAGCTGTCTTTCATTACAGGGAGTGGAAAAACAGAGGAAGGGCAGAAATAGAGCTGGGAAAAATACACCAAATCGACTAGATAGGATTTATATTGAAAAGTCAAACGTTGCCTTGGCTGCTATATTTCCCTGTGTGAAGTTTTATTTCTGCTTTGTGTTTGTTATGGTTATTGTACGCCTTTCTGGCCTGACAAGGTGGTGCTGGCCCTGTTTGATAATGTCTCAGTAAGCTGTTGGTCATGTGTATTTATTTATTTTAATTAACACCCCCTCCTCTTACCAGGCCAAGGCTGCAAATAAGTTAACATATGCATAATAAAACATGCATAATAAAAAAGCAAAGAAGGAATACAACTAAAATAAACAGAAAGATAACTTCCTTATTTTTACACCGGAATCACTGCTACGAACATTTGTTCTTGTAGATTTCTGACTTGAATTCTGCTTTAAAAGTTACCAAAGTATTCAGATGTGTTTTCTCCAAGGATGTGCTCAAATGCTTTTAAAAACAGGAGTAACATATTTATAAAATGACACATTCACATGCAGGGAGAGTTTGTCCTTACCCATAGGGCTGAGGGGGCTCATGCGGTCGCTGCTTTGCTGCCTTGTCAGGTGTTCCTTATAGCACACGGAGCACATGCCATTGGTCCTGGGGTTGCCATAGAAACCACAACCCGTGGCACAAAGCATGGGAACCGGGCTCTGGTTCGTCTCCTGGGCCATTGCTAACGAGAGACAGATGGATTATTATTTGTGTTCACATTTCATTACCTCACAATTTGTACATTTGAGTTAACCAGTTAATGACTCAAATATTCACATACAAGAGAGAAATCACAATTTAGTGCAGGACCCCTGTGAATAATATCACCAGAAGGACAGATTCCTGAGATTCCTGTTTTGATGTGAAGGTGCCAGGGAACTGTAGGCTTTACCCTGTTTGTTAGTCTGAACACAGCAAAGAATGAGGACACATCGCCACAGGAGCCCAGGGAAACAAACAACACTTGTCCCATTTCTGAAGCCATGTTCCGTTTCAATGTTGTTCACTATTGTAAGAACTTGTTTTCCTCCCCTCTTCAGACTTGTTAGCTTAACTAAAATGTCTGACATACAGATTTCAATTGTCATTTTTGTCAATGTCTCCATTTATTTGATTTCCGTTTTTTTGTAATAACTGAAAAACCAGCCAGTGTGATGACATTGACACAGAACGTTTAGCTTCTACGTCACCAGCCTCAAGGCTTTGTGAAACATCCTGCATCATACATGACTCCTAACAGAAATACCAGTTAGTGATTTCCTACCACCTGACACATAAAATGCAACCAATAAGAGTAAACACACTGCATTAGTCTTACCAATGCCACTGTATCACACCCAAAACTAACAACAGCCTTACTGGCACCTACTGGCATAATAAATAGGAAAGAAGAAAAGTTGGAAATATTGTGTTCCATTGGCTCTCTTCATTAACACATAGGCTAAGCAATACCGGTATAAAAATATTGTATAGTCCATGCTTAACACCACAACAAGAGAACTAAAATATTGTTTAGCACGTTCAAAAAATGGTCCTGTGACATTTAAGTCCTGCTCTGCTGCAATGCAATACAGAAGGAACAGGAAATTGTGTAATGGGAGATTGTGCCTCTAAGGCAATGGGGTACAAAAACACCAAATTGAATGAACACACACATACAGATTTGACCTACATTATATACATCTTACACTTCGGAGTGGAGACTGACTTTACAAACACCAATTGAATGAACAATGCACTCTTATCTTGTAACACACAAATCAAATAAAGCAACACAACTAGAGCCTTGTTAAATGAAGAGGATCACGTTTCACTTCCCATGACCGTGTTTTTGCTTCACCGAGGAAGTTGCCTGCCTGCTCTGTGAGGCTAGTTTATTATGGTCATGACAGCAAACAGGGCAGTAAAACCAGGCGGGAGTAATGTTCCAGGAGAGGCTGGCAGTTTACTAAGAATGTCCTGTCAGTTTACTTGATGTGTCCTGACCTCACCAATAGACAAACAAGTAAATCTTAACTCCAACATGCTTGTCAACAAAGGGTTTCCTTGGAAAAGCCCACAAAGCCTTTCTGACCACTGGATCACTTGTCTGCCAGCTGACCTCACCAACATAGAGGCCCATAGGCAAAATGCTGCTCTGGAGCAAAAATATTAATAAAAAAATGTTTCCTACATGAACTTGTGGGAAAGTATGTGATTATTTTGAAGATTAAAGTAGATGCTATTACAGATGTGTGATAGATAGATAGATAATCAATATATCTATATCTTCTCTGTCTACGTCAAGGTCTCCCTGAAAATTGTTTGCAAAGAAGACTACATTCTGAAAATAGGATAATTCTAATACACTGTTTTCTCATGAAAAAGGCCATTTATTTGCAGAAGAACATTAAGAGAGTACGTCCTATCTAACTAGATCAACCAGGGATGCCTCCATGGCACAATGTTGTGGAGCTCAGCTGTCAAACTAGGGGTCATTCAACAGCGCATTCTTTTGGGCCTGTAGCAGATCGTTTTACTTCTACTTCGATGAGAAACAGCAGTCAAAACGAACTTATTTGCACGACAATGTGCTCATTAACTCCCAGTAAAACGACAGGGTAAGTTGGGAGATTTCCAGAACTGGATTGACTAGTCATCGAGAAGCAACCGAGGACAGTTGTGTTCCTTTAATATTTATCATTTTGATAGGCCACTGCCTCCACGCATTTACCTAATTGTGTCTGTCTATTATTATTTAACCAGCACTATAGGCTCGGCATATTGTTAATTCTAGATAGACCAGGCAATTCTGGGCGTTGTGAACATTTCACTGCTGAAAATAGCTAGGCTTCGAGGTAGACTACATTGTTCTTGTACCAGCAGCAAGCTTGGCTCATGTTTCAGGCCAAGGCTAAAAACTACTGAGTCACACTAGGGACAACACAATAGCTTTGCTACAGTGTTTAAAGTGAACATCCACTTGTTAAAACTCTAAAAACGATACAATGTTAATAGTTTAACTGTGATGTTGGGGAAAATCATGTGTTTGGAGCACTGTTTTAAGAACATATAGACTAGGCCTTTGCTCCCTTTGTTTCCTTCTTTGTCTGCATTCTATCTGCTTCCTGTTTAGACGACGTTTGAGAGATCCTGGTTAAAATGGGGGGAAACTGTTGGCTTTTTATTAAATTAACCTCGAATAAAATCTACATCTTCAACACGCATTTGCTTCTCTATACCACAAAACGTATTTTCTTTAGAAACAACACTGATGCCTGCAATTCTTGAAGAGTTGGCATCAGCCCTTTAATGCTACATTTGTGTCTTTAGACTACCTATTTATTTAAGTAATTTCTGATCGATTGCCTGGACTGTCTAGCCATTCACCTCGTGAATTCAGTCCAGACAGGAATTAGCTATCTTTGGTTCCCCATCCCCCAGCTTTGGGCAGTAAAATAGATAGCAGCCACTAGCTGGCTCCCTCCCTTGTTTTTTCCAACCAGACGAGGCACGTTCGTAGACTTGTGAGCTGGGGAGGTGGAGACAACTTCAGCAGACAAATACTTGTTTACCACGTACTACAAATACAATACCATAGGCCTACTTGAGAGACCGTTAAATACCCTTACCCACCGTCTAATCAACACATCTGCACGTCTTTGTTTGTCTTTTCATCTGATCCCAGTACTTCCATTTACTTAGTTTCTTACATTTAATCCATTATTCAAAAAACCCACCTGTACAAACGACGAGCTATTCAACTAGAAGAAAAAGCGGTTGATTTTCAGGGGTGATCAGTGAAGAATGTGGGCCCAATAACGTCCTTTCTCCTGGTGTGTCCTCCGTTTGAGATCGCGATAGACTGCTGGGATTATGATGCCCCTGTCTCTCTCCCCCTCTTCCTGTGGCTTGATGTTTGTTTCCTTCTTTAGTAAGAGGAGTGGCGGTTGACGTCACGGACACGGGCCCTTGTACCCATTGGTTGCGGCTGTGCCCCGGAGCGACCGTCCTGCAATGTACAGTAGCCTACATTGAGGGGGCTGGGCTTGCGCATAGTGCAGTCCTGTCTTGGTTATTACAAATCTATTCGTCATCCTATTACAAAGACACGCATCTTTTATTGAGTAATCGACCTAAATGAGTCGCCAGCTACGCAAAAATTACAGAAGAACGGGTGATAATGTGAATATCCATTGTCACATACCCACATTATTGTCGTGCAGATCATTTGGAGAGGCCATCCAATTACTGTAACTGTTCCATTCAAACACCATCGACGTAGGTCGTTGTTGTTTTGTTTTTTTCGGTGTAGAAGTAAAGATAGCAGGCCAACTAAACCATAATAATATAAGCCTTTTTTGACAAACACCACAACATAGGCATACATATAATATGAAAACAATAAAGATATGAAAATCAAACAATGACAACCTCTGCTGTATCATCAACACGGTTTATACATCATGTCTGCAGTGTTTTTGTAAAAAGTGCAAAATGTGAGCAAGGTGTAATTGGTCTTGTTGGGAGTAACAAGTTCCAGCATATTCCCCAACTTGCTTGTCAATATAATGTCACATATCCCTATGGCACTACAGATGTTAAGAAAGCAAACATTGTAAGAGAGAGAGAGAGAGAGAGAGAGAGAGAGAGAGAGAGAGAGAGAGAGAGAGAGAGAGAGAGAGAGAGAGAGA
>JAODTR010003788.1:0-12536 GCA_025399935.1 Amblyopsis rosae | reverse complement strand
GTGTGAAGCACTTTGTGTTACATGAATTTGTATGAAAAGTGCTATATAAATAAAGATTGATTGATTGATTGATAATAATGAATAAGTTATACATGACCTCAGCTCTCACATTTGCTAGTTCTCATTATTAGTTGATAAAAAAGGTGTGAAAATGTAATTATCAGCGACAACAACATAATTATCTAAAAATATACGCAACTTATTAAGTTTGCCTTAACATATTTAGCAAAAACATGTAATGTAAAAGTAATCCTTAAAATAGCAGATTAAATGTGTGTCTAATTTTGGCCACAAAGGGAGGTGTTGCGCTAACGTGAGTCCCCAGTAACACAAAACCACACTATTTCTCATTTATATGCAAGAGTTAACATTTCTTTGTCTAAAAGAGGAATTTTGTGGTATTTAGGCATAAAGTTACAGTATTATGCATACATAACACGACAAAATGAAAACAATGTGCCTGAAATGGGTTACTTTACAAAAATGCATACAGTATTGACCAACCAATCGTAGAAACCTAGTGTGTCTATTCACAATACAATACAGGTGCAGTTGACCTCCAAAATGCCAAATGACGGGTGCCGATGTTTCCCCTTTTTCAGGACCTGGCCGACTCAATATTCCACTTGGTGAGGGAGAAGTTCCGGGCACTGGCGGGCGTCTGCAGTCCGGCACACGCACGTCATAAGTCCCTGGCAGGCATCGTAATGACCCGGGGTATGGCGGAACTTCATTTACTTTTTTATATCACTGTGGTGAATTATTGAAGTGGTGCAATATACAGAGGAGAAGGGGGAGGGGGGGAGAAGAGAGAGAGAGAGAGAGAGAGAGAGAGACTGTGAGGTGGAAGGCACCCTGAAATGATAAATGGAGAGGGAGTGAGTGAACGACAGTGATTGGGAAGAGACAGCGACAACACTCTGCACCTGCAGCAGAGTGTATACCTTGGCTGATGAATTATTGACGCCGCCACTGCCTCTGAAGGAATGAGACATGGCGGTGGGTGTCAGTCATCCCCATGCGCACGGCCGCTGGCCATGTGTGAGCATGTGCGCGTATGCGTGCGTGCGTGCGCTGGACTCCACGTTCCCAAACACCACCCAACAGGAGTTCTTCGTGCGTTGCCACGGGAATCCTAACGAGCTTGGGGTCTTGCGGCCTGCCGACTGGTCACATGTTGTTACACCATGTGACCACAATCCGTTAACGTTAAAGGTACAGTTAAAGATGGCAAGCTAATACAAAATATATACTTAGGGGTTGGAAGCTAATACAAAATATATACTTAGCGATTGGAAGCTAATACAAAATATATACTTAGGGGTTGGAAGCTAATACAAAATATATAAGTAGGGATTGGAAGCCAATACAAAATATATACTTAGCGATTGGAAGCTAATACACTTGTAGTCAAATTCACCAAATATTTTTTTGCACTCCGCTAGCTTAACGTTCTCTGTGCGTACTGAACAAATTATCTGATTCTTCCACACAGCCCTGTCTCCTTAGGAACATATACAATGTGGCTACCGCATGGAAGTAGAAACACAAAGAAGTAGAAACACAAGGATGGGACAGGAAGTGGAAACACAAAGAGAGGACAGGAAGTAGAAACACAAAGACAGGATGGGAAGTAGAAACACATAGAGGGGACAGAACCACTCACATAAACAATGACCTAGGCTTCGCAATGCGTTTCCAATGTATGGGGCGGAGTTTCCAAAGGCATTGAAGGTGTTTTTTGTTTTTATTTGAGTTGACTGAATGACTGTCTTGAAACAGAGTTAAAGCACAACACACAGTTTCTCATTGTGTGTGTGTTGTGTGTACACTCTAACCTGACATGCCAGATCGATCCATCTGGGAAACCGTCCATTGAAACTGTTTGAGGACAGGCACTTTATATAAATATACTTTATATAACTTTTAACTTTATATAAAGTTAAAAATATACTTGGCAGTGGATTGGATAAACCGTCTGGTCGTTTTCACTTTCGGCAAACCTAAACCACGCCCATATAGTAGAGGTGTAACGGTACACTAAAGTCACGGTTCGGTTTACACCGCGGCTCCGGAGTCACGGTTCGGTACATTGGTGTTCTTACACAAATACCATATAAGCTTATAATTTGTATAACCACACGTTTGATTACAGAACGTGCCCTTTGGAAAAATACTGAATATTGTAAGAGCAGAAATATATGCCTACTATACTTTTTATTAGACAAGCCACGCTCGCTTTCATTGATCCAACTGAAGTTATGAAGTTATGAATACAACTTATGTTGTATTCATAACTTTTTGTTGCACACATGACTTCTTGTATATATATTAATATATTCATGATTCTACATAACTGTCTTAAGTCATGCCTAATATTATGTTTATGCTGCACGATGCGGTTGTAACATGGGGAGCCGCCCCCTTCCATTTATTCTTGCCGTGTACCCACACACACACACGTACAAATTTAACACCATTTGTGTTACTGTGCACCTGTGTGTAGGAGGGTATAGGCACTCTTAGCCCCACACATTACAGCCAATGCGACATTTATTATGAGCTAGTTACTTACATTAAGTAGTGCGGGACAGGTAAAATGAATCTGTAATCTGCGCGCAGTTCGCGTGCATGGCAGTCCATGGCAGTCCAAAAAACTCTGCAACTTTAGTCCCATGTGCATTGTTCAATGTTCTTTGATGTAGAACAACGCCGACAAACCATACTTTTCTCATGCAACACTTAACTTTTTCACCACACAGCTGTTTAGGAAGCATGACAAGCGGGTCAAATTTGAGCCAAGTTGTGAAACTAGCGCTTCTGAATTTCGGTTCCGCATTACGCTAGCTTCGCACCATATCGTTCAACATGCATGCACCGGACCGCAACGTCTGTACCGAAACGGTTCAATAGGTAATCACGTACCGTTACACCCCTACCATATATAGCTATCAATACGACGCTGATTGCATTCTCAATGACTTCTAAGCTTTCCAGACTGAGTCTCATGGCGAAGTTAAACGGAAGCTCGTTAGATCAGGATGGTCTCGCGGGGCTATGTACACTCTGCTCCCAAGAGTGAAAGTTTAATCTCCCTCTGTATGTGTGTATGTGTGTGTGTGTGTGTGTGCGTCTGTGTGCGTGTGTGTGTGTGTGTGTGTGTAGGAAGGGGGGGGGGTAGAAATGGTCAGTGGGGAGGGTGTCAGAGACGGTGGGTTGGTATCTCGGCTCTCTTTGGAGAGCGCCGGCTCATCCATTTATACTTCAGTGAGACCATCGCTCGCCTTAACCTAATCCATTCCCTCTCCTCGCCTCGCCCCCCGGGTAATTGCTTCTGTTTGTTTATTAATAGCCGGCGTTATCTTCAAGGATCCAGGTGCCGCGGGGGCTGCTGCTGTATTGGTGGGGTGGAGGTGGGAGCCGGGAACTTAACAGGGAGCACTGGAAGCTGTTTTGCCCCCCACTCCCTCTCCCTCCCTCTTTATCTACCTTTCTTTTACTCTCAACCTCTGAGGAATATTAATCCGGGGTCTGGCTTTTATCCCCCCCCCCCTTCCCCTTCCCACCCATGGAAAAAAAAGAGCCAACCTGAGAGAGAAGCGAGATTATCCTTAGCCGACAGGTCACCCCGTGCCGGGAAGTTGCCAAAGTAAACCGCCAAAAGTAAACCGCCAAAAGTAAACCGCCAACAGGCACGCGTCAGATGGCGAGGAGAATATAATTTGAATCAATCTCAGATGGTGCCGGGCGTCTGGAGATGGCAAACGCTGCTCCGATGTGCCACAGGGAACATGAAACTCACAGAAAACAGCCTCCGCTGTGCGCGCAGCGGGACGGGAGGAGCGGTCCCGTGACAAAATGCCAAAAGCAGCCCCCACCCCACCATCACCGCCATCTTCTTAAGACTGGTCTGTTGAGCTGAGCGATGCAATAGGACCTTCTGAAGAGACTAAAAGGAAAAGATCAGAGCCAAGACCTTCAAACAAGTTGATTGTGAGTCACGGATAAGCTATCGCCTGTATACTGTAGTACAAATCTCCACTTTCAAAGAGAAATTTGTTCTTCGCTTTTTCATTAGATGAGATTTCATGAATTTAAATGTTCAATATCTGACGACATAAAAATAACATTTTGCAGATAATTTTTTTTCTTGACTATTTCTCAAGTCTCCTCAATATATGTTAAAAACATGCTAACCGTTATGTTTAATTAAGTTTCAACACAATACACCTTCTCTCCACGCGTTTATTCTTGTTTCTCCATAACATTTCCAGGAAGCTTCCAAATGGTTTACATGACACACATTTGATGACAATAACTGCAATCATCTGACATCTTAGCAGAAAATGTGTTGTTTGATGGAGCTCATTCCGTTTAATGGAATATAAATGAGTTTACCTAACTTTGACCTTGGGATTTTGCTTTGCTTCAGGCTAAGAAAAAGAAAAAAGGAACCAAATGACTAGCACTCAGAAGAAGTGGGTTGTGCACTTTACGTTTTATTACCACAAAGGCATGATTATCACTTAGATAAATTTGATTAGATCTTTCATACAAATGACCCGGGCACAAGCTGTTGGATAAGCTTCAGTGTAAATGTAAATTCAGTTTAAAGAATCTCCACGGTCCCCTGTGCAAACGGCATAATCAACGTAATGTGATGCGGCGACAAGAAGCCATTCTACCAACATGAAGATGGCGATATTATATATCTATATTATATACTGTATGTAGCTTCAGAATGATAGGACAGCACTATATGAAGAGTTTAGCTGCAAAAACCTCTAAGTTCATCTGACATCTTTCTCTTTTAAATCGTCAAGATGTCTGGAGGGTGAACCTAACATGTTTTTAGATGACGGTTAACATCAAGTCGTATGAATATTGAAACCATCTTAAAAAGACATGTACTAATAACTAATAACCTACTGGAATAAACATCTGGCACTTCCTCCACTGATTCATTGTCTAGTAATTATACATAAACTGTGCAAATCTAGAAGGAACACCTTTAGCATATCTGCAAAAAAATGGGTGGAATCTAACAAGGGCGATGAGTAGAAAGACAATCAGCACAAACCAAAACAACAGTGTTGCTTTAAAGTTGGTTTGAAGGAGAGTACCCTTTTAAATAAAGGTATTTTTTGCCAGATTGCATTTAGCAATATGAGCTGACTGACCTGGTTAAAATGCTCATGCGCTACATTCTAGACCCTATATCACATATGGCATCAAATATTTAGTTGCCGGGCCAACAATAATGTGTAGGGCGGCCTAATAGTGCCATGTATAAAATTAAGCAATTAACCAAGCCATTAAATTAATTGACAGATTAATATATTTATATGACTTGATTTATGTTCATGTATATTTTCTGACCTTTTCATTTTTGGAAGAAAATAAGTTTGGGATCCAAAAATTTGGAGGACCCGCTGCAGTACCTCTGAGGACCCCCTATTGAGGACCTCTGTTCTAGACAGTATGTGGTGGTAATGCACCTTGTAGACAGTAGGTGGCGGTAATGCACCACATGCAACATCCCCCACAGGAACAGAGCATGGCACACTTTTCAAACCCATGCTGGTATTGATTGCCAAATGCCATATGATTTTTACTTGTTTACTAAGCACAGAACAGTAGCCTACTCTGTTGCCATGGTGAGGTGTGCTCGGGCCGTAACCTCTTTGTGCATTGGACGCCACTAGGGCTGTTGCCATAGTGAAGGGATCAGAGTCCACGGTCGTCGTTGATGTCTATGTTTTGTGACAGGGCTGTTACCAGCAGGGTGCGACGCGCTCACCGGTAATCAACAGATGTGCTTGTGTATGAACACCGCCGGAGGGCATGTAGCTGCACGCTACCTTGTTCCTGTTGACCCCTTTCACTTTGTTTTCCTGTGATCCAGCTGATGTTCCCTGGTTTAAAGACAGCGCTGCCTGCGGCTCTCTATCTCCGTCTCTTCATCTCGCTCTCTCGCTCTCTGTCTGTCTGTCTGTCTGTCTGTCTGTCTGTCTGTCTGTCCGTATGTAGGTCTTGTCACGCTCGTGCTCTCGTTCTTCCGTCTCTTTCTCCTCCTCCCCTCGCTCCTGCATACCGAGGGGAACCTCGGTGGCAATTTCATGGCAGGATAGCGAGTGGCACGGCAGAAATTACCCACTGCAAAATTGATCTAAACTAAACAGTCGGAAAGTGGAACAGCAGAAGGAAATGCGGCGGATTGTAATTTGGGGAGTCTGATACCTTTTTTTGAACTCGTGTTGCTCGTGAAGGACTTTGTGAGGCAACCACGACACCCTGTGAAACCGCTTGTATGCTCGCCCCACAATGTAGTCTGAGGAGCAACAAATAGTTTTATTGTCAAATAAGGCCTAATCGGTCAATTTGACCTTGATTACATATACAGAAACATATACTTGATTACACACATACTTGATTACGTATACAGAAACAGTGTAGGCGTACGTAACAACAAATTGGACATCATTGACATAACTGTTACATACAATTTGGACAATATACACAACATAGCATGAACATCAATGTAACATAACTGTCTCTCTCCCTTTCTCTCTCTCTCTCTCTCTCTCTCTCTCAACTACTATTTGTGTCCTCCTTTTGTACCACCCCACCCCCGTCGCACACACACACACACACACACACAAACACCTCCTTTACTCATCACTGGAGGGGTCGGGGGCCGCGCTGCCATCTGGGCGGAGGCTGATAAAAGCTCATGTGCTCTCTCGACTGACCCCCACCCCCACCAGCCAAGCCTGACTTTCGGGGGGCGTTGGGGGAGATGTGGGGCGATGGGGGATAATATGGTGGGGGCCCACCACTGCTGGTTTTCCTTTCTGTCAACACACACACTCTCTCTCTCTCTCTTATATGCCACTTACAAGCCGTAAGGGAATGTGTTGTACCATTGAATGAATGTCTGAGTGGGTTTTTATGTGTTTTTTTAAACATATTTATTTATGCTATTGATACATGTTATATTTTATTTTCCTCTCTGGCACTGATCATGTATTGCACTTAATTTCGTTGTATTGAGTACAATGACAATAAAGATGTTATATTCTATTCTCTCTCTCTCTCTCTCTCTCTCTCTCTCTCTCTCTTTCTGTCTGTTTTTTCAAAACCCACCGACAGGATTCGGGATGATTTAAGGGTTTCCTTACAGTAATACATTGTTAGATGGAAGTCACAGAGGTAAAATGAAGTATGTGACTGGTAAAAACAGAGCTTAAATGGCGGGACAAAACGTAGGTGTGAATCCAAATTGTTCCTTTACTCTGTCTGAGTGGATATTTTGGGAAGAACGGAACTGAGAGTCAAGTGAATCTAGAGCAGGTGAACTACTGGAAATGCACGGTGCCATTTCTGCTGCATCACGTAGTTTGCCCCTTGTGGGTTTTCTATGATAGCAGATGAGAGATATGAGAGTAGAACAATGAGAAAGGGAAACATTCTGCTGATGATCTGCACAACCACTCTGACTTACATTGTCATCCAAAACATTTCAGATAAGTAAAACACTGATTTTATTTTGATTATTTTGGTATACCTTGTGCAATAATATGACTGTATGACTATGCTGTAAAATATTTAAATTTTAATAAACATTTTATTATTTTATACACATTTTCTCATTCATTAACTTAGATTGCATGTGTGTTTGTGAATGTGTGAGTGCATGTGTGTGTGTGGCCATAGTGTTAATGAGTGCATGTGTGTGTGTGTGTGTGTGTGTGTGTGTGTGTGTGAGTGTGTACATGTGCGTGTGCATGCGAGCGTGCATGTTTGCGTGTGTGTGTGTGTGTGTGTGTGTCATCCCGCAGGCCTGGGCCTGCGGCATGCCCAGGTGGTGGCGCTGTTTACAGGCACCAAACGTGTGTGTGTGTGTGTGTGTGTGTGTGTGTGTGTGTGTGTGTGTGTGTCGTCCCGCAGGCCTGGACCTGCGGCATGCCCAGGTGGTGGCGCTGTCCACGGGAACCAAGTGCATCAGCGGGGAGTACCTGAGCGGCCAGGGCCTCGTGGTGAACGACTGCCACGCCGAGGTCACGGCACGGAGAGCCCTGCTCCGCTTCTTGTACGCCCAGCTGGAGCTCCACCTCAGGTAAGGTATGGTGGGGCGCTCGTGTCGGCTGTTTGTTGATGTTTTTTTTTTTGCTTATTCAGGCTTATTGTAGCTCTGCGGGTATTTGTGGCTGTTTGTGGCTATTTGCAAATTTTTGGGGCTGTTTGCAATGTTCCTTACACAGCCTATATGCAGGTTTAAGCACAGAAACTACTAGCAAGACTTGCACCAGCACAGATACACCTTCTTGACTAATTCCCTCTACCTTGACCCACTCCGCTGCGGAAGCATTTCTCACGTCGGCATGCTTTGTGAGGAACTTGACTGGCCAAGGCCGATTCATCAGATTAGTAGTGCAAAATCTAGATCCCTGAATGTCATATTTGCATACACAGTAGCGACTTTCTGTCTTATCACAATGTCTGCCGGCAGCTACAAAGACGTTGTGGCTAACCAAAAATGGCTAATGGGAAAGATAAGTCATAAAGAAATGGCCAAACAAAATGCCACGACGGCCATATTTACACTCTCTGAAAGGACACGAGGGATACGGGAGAGGTTCTATAAAGAGTAGAGATGTGCAAAGCATACAGTAGGCTAGTTTGTGTGCGTGCGTGTGTGTACGTGTGTGTGTGTGTGTCTTTTAACAATAACGTATGTGAAGCTAAGACAAGAATGATTTTACTGTCTTCATCTTTGTGCACTGAAAGTCGTGGTTCTGTACAAAAGTGGGGTGGGGGATTCTTTTTGCTTTATCTTTATAAGTGTATGGTTGTTGTTGTTGGTGGTGGTTTCATAAATTGCAAGCCGCCTCCCGCCCTCCCTTCTCCTTTATGTGCACAGAAGAATGGGAAGAGGTTGGTTGGGCATCAGCTACGAGGCACTACGTTTTGTGGGGTCATGGGTCACACTGGTTGAGTAACACTAAGGTTAAACTTCTCCCCAGAGACCCCCGACAAGCGTCCTCAGCCTGAGTAATGTCCAGACCTGGCAGCGAAGGAAAACGGGCCCTCGTCATCTAGGTGGAGTTGGTGGAGGGGTGGGGGGGATGGGGCTCTGTTCATCTCCCTCTTCACCGATCCCTCACTTCATCACCGGAAAGAAGAAAAGTAGCTTCCATTCCACCGAGCTGTGATGAATGGCACTCTCTATCTAATCTGTCTCCTGCTTTTTCTCCTCAACCACCCCCCCCCCCCCACCCCCACCCCCACCCCCCCGACCCCTTCCTGTCTCCCCTCCCTCTCCCCAAAGCAAACGGCCAGAGGACTGGGAGGAGTCGATATTCGCACGGCACAAGGACAGCGGCGGCGGCTACCGCCTGAGAGACAACGTGCACTTCCATATGTACACCAGCACGTCGCCGTGCGGTGACGGCAGGCTCAACTCGCCCTACGAGATCACAGCCGACAGTAAGGCCCTGACAGTAAAGCGTTTTTTTCTCACGCCAGCGTTATCTTTCAGTTGATTCCAATGGGAGCGACGCTTTTTTCCAGGCTTCTAAAAACTCCAGGAGCGTGGCGTGGCGCTGGGCGTTTATTTCACGTCAGGCACTGAACGGTGAAAATTTGTCCAAGTTGAAAAATGTTAAACTTTGGGTGAAACGCCGCGCCCATCACTATCACTGTTTCCCCGGCTGTCCAATCGCAGTGGTGAAGGGGCGGGACAAATACCACGAGCATCCGTCACATCCTACTTCTTGCACACGACGTCAACAATGGAGAAGTTGATAGTCAGATGATATCCCTGGACTACCACAACAATACTAACATGAAAAATAATGTATAGAATATTACAAATGAAATCATTTGTTGATAACACAAACTAGCATGTCTATTTGCAACATATGAATTCCCACAGAGATTATGCATCATAGCACCCAAAGCGTCTCAGCTGAAAGAAATGCTTCCTAGGGCTTTTTCAGCAGAGCGACCAGCGTTTTCAGATGAGGAAAACAGCTTTGGTGGACACGTGGCCTAAGGAAGCAGGCTGTTAGCAAAGACACTGGAACATTAACAGAGATGGAGCATCGTAATGCATGTCAATAGAAGTAAAAGTGGAACGCTTCCGGTCTCTTAAGTGGGCATGTCGCTAACGGCATGTTGCGAAGGCAGCGCCCAGACAGCTAAATCTACCATGCATGACCTGAAACAATGTCAATTTACCCCAAAACAGTTTGCTGTAGAAATACCGTTGTGGCCTCAGATTGATCGTCGGTACCTGGAAATTAATGTAGTGTACTCAAAATACCCATTAACGCCCCCAGAGAGAAATAATGTGCAATATTGTGGTGAAGTCCACGAACGCTGGGGTTCTGGTCTGCCCCTTACAAAAATGACAATAAAGCCTATAGTTAAAGTTATAGTATGTCATTCTGGAGAGAGCTGTCAAAACAAAAACATCTCTTCTCTCTTAAATGCCATAGGATGCTTCTTCAGAATCTCCGCCCCCCACATTAGAAACACATTGCCAAGGCTGGCATATTGTGTTTGCACCACTTTGTTTGTGTTCCCATTTACAGAGCCAGGGCTGTGTAGAAACACCAGATTATTCTATTCAGCAAGCGCAAAGACTACAGCTAGCGGAGTGTGTTAGCTTACAATAGCTGCCATTGAAAGTAAAGGTGCCATGCTGAGAAATTATTCTAACGCTGACCTCTTACAATACTGGAGGCATTAAGTCTAAAGAAAAATGGAAAGTAAGTTAAAGTAAATTGTTCTCTACAGACAACATTTTCCTGAAGGAAACTTGATTAAAGGGGCCAGCTGAAAAAAAGAAGATATGTAGACCTCCTTGGTTTTCTGTTTCTGTTTATTTAGTCACAAATACAGAATAAATACACACAAACTTAAATAAATTAGTATTAATTAAGTATTTCACACATACACTACTACACTGTTGTCATGTATAATCTCTCTCTCTCTCTCTCTCTCTCTCTCTCTCTCTCTCTCTCTCGCTCGTCCCGGTCATCTGCCAGGCTTTAATCAGGGTTTATCGAGTGATCATAGTCTGTGACTCTCAAAGCCCCACTCCTCTGTTTTCTTTGCCAGCCGCCGTCAAGGAGCTGGCATCCTTTTCATTTCAAATTACGTTTGTGGACCCTCGCAAACACGTCGCGCTGACTATGACACTTTTGCGCTTACCCGTTGAAAATAAAATGTGTATTCATGACATGTACTTTCCCTCTTCTGTTCTGGTTAGAAGCTAAATCTAAATTACATTTATACATATATAGAATATATTTTGCTCACACACAAACACACACCTTTTGTTATGTGTGATGCAGTTAAAGGCACAATGAAGGAGATTAGCTACGTGGACTTTATCTGTTAAATGAGTCTATGAAAATAAATGTAATAATGCATATATCTTGATGATAATATACTGAGAGAAAATCATCTGTTAAAGGCACTACGAGGAGTGTTGGTGAAACAATAGTGTTTCCTGGGGTAAGAACTACATTTCCCATGAGCCGTGTGTTTCTTCACACAGAGCTACAATAGACCTTGTCAGTTGTACGTCATTATGCCCATATATGGACTTCTGGGTCTAAGCATTTTTCCCTTTGAGAAATGAATGACGTTTTCGATATTGTTCCCTATCTACACGGTCTGTGTTGTACTCATATGTTGCAAAACTTAGCGGTTTTGTCAAAGGCGCATATTGCCACTGGAAACTACTGATGTTTCCACATTTCCAGACCCCTAAGTAGTCAAAGTAAGCATTTTGCTCCAGTGCATATAAAATACGTCACCCGGTGCAGCGGGAAATGTAAAAGGCCAGGCTGTGATGTTACCTATAGCAACTTACATTAGTAATTATAACGCTAAAACAAGTATACAACAATTTCTGTATTATATTGACACTATTAAAATACCTATAAAAGCACATAGTTCCAAGGGATAGGGAACATTGAAAACAACCGCTTTATTTAAACCTTTCACGCTGTGATGCGTGTAATCTGCACCGGTAGTTGACTCTTTACTTTTGCTGTTAGCAAACAGCATATAACTTGAAAACGAAGATCTCAACATATATGTATACCTCAAGCTCAATTTATTAGCACTGAATAAAACCAGAGCATGGCATAACCCAAAACGAAGCTATAAGAAAAATGCCCTTCTGCGATTCTATTCTCTTTTGAATTTTAGACTCGGAAGTGCTCCCGACTTCGAACGACCCGACTGGCGAGGTCTATTGGGAGGTGTAGTTCAATCAGAGCTTCAGCCATATATATATATATCGAAAACGTTGCAATGCTCATGGCCTACTTTCAAAGATCTCAAAGGCCAGTGCCTGGGTGTTTTATAAGTGTGTGTGTCATCGGCACTATTTAGTAGCAGTACCAAATGTCTCTTTCATTACATCCTATTTTATCACACATTTTACATTTAAACATTTTTATGTAAAATAATGTAATTTAAAATCCCCCCCAATCTCCCCCACATCTCTCCCATGT
>JAODTR010003787.1:0-26022 GCA_025399935.1 Amblyopsis rosae | reverse complement strand
TATTAAGGGAAACAGGTGTATAAATATTAAGGGAAACAGGGGTATTAATACTAAGGGAAACAGAGGTAGACAATACACTGATTGGGGATGACAATGGGGAGAAACAGAAATCCAGGACTGGATCACAAAACAAGAACCGAAAAGGGGGGACCTGTCCAGCCACACGGCTGTAACCATGACATTCACTACAAATTCCCATATAAAAATTAGACAGTTTACATTCTCATGTATAAAATAAAAATGTATTCATGGGGAATTTGTTGGCAGTCCACGGTGCACATGACTTGAACTTAATCACAACTGCATTGGGAACAACCAGGAGAACATGAGTACTGTAGTTCAGAACGACCCTGACGTCTTCCATGACAGCTGAACGTGCCAGCTGAGATATGTGAACAACATCCCAAAGAAGACTGGAATGTTGGAACGAACAGGTTGGAAAAAACATTCTATGCAGGAATTCCTCCGCAATGACAATTTAGCATTTGACACTAGAAAAAACTATTACTGTAAGAAGTTTAATATATGTGTGTGTGTGTATGTACATGTGTGCGTGTGTACGTGTGTGCGTATGTACGTGTGTGTGTGTCTGTTATTTTGTTATTTGTGTGAATATTTGTGTGCACATGGTATGTGTGCTCATAGGAGTATGCATGTGCCTACAATCATACAGAAAATGAGACTGGGAAAATCAGCACGCACATCAGAAAGCAAATGACAGCGCAAATGTCAACAGAAGTCACATAACAGGATTAGCATGCATAATGACTCCAGCAAAAGGTTAATGTTTACAGATTCCGACAGGCTAATGGAGGGAAGTGCTCAATAATAGAAAGTATAGGTCAATGAGGCTGGTTAATTGTCAATGTAAAGGACTTGTGATTATCTTAAGATATTCTGTGACGGATTGTATTGACTTGGAGCGCTACTTTCAATGATGTCATTATACATTCCAGGACTACTGATATACAGGCAGGAGACAGTTATTTGTTTGTAAGATGCTTCGGTGTTGTTTTGCCAAACTGCATTTGAGTAATTATATTTTCTTGTTTTGTTTATTTTTTATTGTTTGACCACTAAAAGGTTTTTCATTAGTGACAGTATGGTAACCATAGCACATAATCACTTAACATTTTGTTGACCCCAATTATGTAAACGTCACTTATTATTATTGTTGTGATTATTACAAAACAATACAAAAACAAATGTGAACTTATCTTCTCAATGTTGGCGGAAGCTACATTCAATGTGTATTTGGCCTCGTGTGTCATATTTGGTTGCAAATGTCACAGCCTAATGGCTAAATGTTTGCATGTGTAGGCATACCCATTGGCGGTTGCATATTTACATAGCTTCCAGCTCACCTCTTATTTGTGTATTTGCCGGTTTAGAAGTTGTGTTCATTCTGGGCCTTTATACAAATCCGTGACATTGAGATGCTGTAATGGTGGAGGTGAGAACCCAAACACACAAACAGTACCTGGATGTACATGGCTGAATATAAATGAACGAGCAACTACATGAAACATCTACAGCCAACACTCAGCGACACAAGGCTAGGGAAACAAATGATCCTACAGGTAGCGTAAGCAACTGTGAGCTACAACCCCTGGCAAAAATGATGAAATCACTTAGAGGATGTTCACCCTGGTTCTTTACTTCACAGTAAATTAACAAATAACATATACTTTAAACAAATGGGTGGAAACAGGAGTGAATGTATGTGACAGGACTGAAAGAAATCAACTGAATGAAATGGGATTTACATACAGGAAAGACAAATGAAAACCTGCACTGACACCCAAACAGAAGAAAACAAGGTCACAGTGGGCCGAAGAGAAGCAATCATGGAGCGTGTATGATTGGATGAAAGTGATATTCAGTGGCGAATCACGAATCTGCATTGGCCAAGGAAATGATGCTGGAACGTTTGTCTGGCGTCGAGCCAATGAAACGTATAAAGATGACAAGCAAATTTCCCCACTCATTCACGATTTGGGGTTGCATGTCAGGCAAAGGTCCAGGGGAGATGGCAATCATTACGTCAACAGTTGATGTTTTGGACACCCTTTTTTCATTACATCGATAGAAAATATGTTTGGTGAGGATTAACAAATGATATTACAGGTATTAGGCAACTTGTAAGCTAATACGCTTTTTTTGTCAAATATCGCCCCGCGGTCCGCTAACTGCCTGTTTTCTGTCCGTGCTGAAAAAAATAAGAACAGACACAAAGTGGTGCAGACTGCACCACACAACAATATCCTAGCCTTCGCAATGTGTTTCCAATGTGTGGGGCGGAGCTTCAATCAAAGCAGTTTGCAGCTATGGCGATTGGTTTCGCGCTGTCCAATAGTTTCAAAATTAAGGTAAGAGTAGGAGAAAAGGTCTGCGATCACGTCCCAATGGAGCGTGGCCAGACCATGTTCACATAGTGAACATGGTCTGGATACACCAGGCCACCACTGCCCGGCAGGTTTGAGATGTCTCCCTGCTCCGACACACCTGATTCACATGAATGGGTCGATAGAAACCTGATTATTTAGAATCATTCGAATCAGCATGCGTTGGAGGAGGGAGAAATCTAAAACGTGCAGGGCAGTGGGTCCCCAGGACTGGAATTGAATAGCTCTGCCCTATGGCATTCTATGTATTTGATCGAGTTAAAATATCGCCAAGCTTTCCACAGAATGATTTACCTTTAAATACACCGGTTGACAAGACAGGAGAGACAGATACTTTAAAAACAATGAGGGGCAGGAGAAACACATAAGACATGATGAAGACACAGGTGGAGCTAACAACACTGTCCAATATATGAAAGGCATAGGGCGGGACGTGACAATGTACAGGCCTGAACACAAGGAAATGACAAAACTAACATGACATATTCACTGGGCAAAGAGGTGTATTAATACTGTATACTGCTCCCTGTACCTGGAATGCAGTACAGAAATACTTCAAACTTTCTGCGCTAATCTCTTACTTAATTAAGAAATTAGGAAATTACTGTTGTCTGATATTAAAATGCAATTAAAATCAGTTGGATGGCCAGTGGAATATTGTGTACTTTATTATCTAAACCAACCGTATTTGTATTTATAAGTATATTCCTGTGTATCCAAATGTTTTAAAATGTTGATTCTAGGACATCCTGTTAACATCGATGCATCTGCTCGTGGTAATCAGTAAACTATGCACCAGTTATTAATCCCCAGGTCTTCTCTGAGCACAGACATAATTACCACAACAATTGGTGCCTTGACCTGGATACAACTTGTCAGGCAAACCCAGGTCACGATACTGTACCCTTCAAATCATAACAAAAACTAACTAGAACTAGTTTGTGACCTATATGAACAACATGTGATGTCTGTGTGCCCCAACATATGTAACATTGATGTGTCATTGTTCATGCTGACCGCTTGGCCAAAACTTTGAAATGTTTGTTTTATCAGTTATTCATCATCTTATTAAATATACTGTAGGTTAAATACACATAAATTAACTATATAAATGTTTTGTTAAAAATGTTTTAAGACAATACACATTAATAGCTCTGCTATTTCACTGTAAAGAAACTCCATGCTGTTGAGCATAGTTGACTATGGGCTAGTTTGAGGACAATGATGTGAAAGCATGTGCATTGTTATTATCTGTAAAAACAGACAAAGTAACCATTGGGAAGGTGAAAGAAAGTTTCCTTGATACCATCTCATTTACCGTCAGCCTCAACATGTCACAGAATCTCTCTGATTTTCAGAACAGATGTAATCTAATGTAGTATTTTAGGTAAAGAAAGGGGACTTATAGTTAATAAAAACAAGTACAGAAGCTGACAAGACTTCACAATGACATATAGCATGACATATAGCATGTAACGATAGCAATGCCAATGCTAATAAAGCACTACAATACAGTACCAATACACTACTACAATATAATTGTTCATTTGATAATTTGACGACTCACCACTGTGGCACATTACGCAGCGTGGGAGCATACTTTTCATAATCAGCAACGTGGATATCAGGAGAGAAGATGTGTAATTTAGAAACAATATTTATTGCTTAACAGTCCCTTTGTTTTACAATGTATTCAATAACATTTGCTCCTAAACGGTCTATTTATCTGTGTGAGTGTGTGTTTGTTGTGTGGAGAGCACCATCTCTCTGTGAAAAACATATTTGAGTAGCTTTTGCAATGTGTGAATTGTCTTTGCTTTTACATTAATATTACAATATTTACCTTTCTTCCACATGCAAGAAGGACATTAATGTATATGTACCACTTGCTATATTAATATCTTCTCCATCTTCTAAACAAGTGTGAAACTAGTTCAAGATTAATCAACATCAACATTGGTCCTTCAAGAAAAGTGGCGTTTTATTATTGTAAACCACAAAACACGATGGATGTCTAACAATCAAGACATATGTAATTTTCTTTATGAAAACACATCCTCCTCAGGCTTCCATCACTCTCAGCAGCCTGTCGGTAGTTCATTCATACTTCATTTTCATTCAGCGGATTTATGTTGTAAATTATTTATAGCTTGTTTGAAATGTAATGCAACAATCCCCTGTTTGCAACAATCTGACCCGCTGTCTTGTTTGAAACAATCTGACCCGCTGTCATGTTTGAAACAGATCCAGTTGGCAGCCAACCAACCACAAACCGGCTGTGAAGCCATCATCTGCCTCACATAAAGTTTCCCAGCACTTCCGTAAACATTCACAAGACACTGTTATCACCCCGCTGCATGAAAAGGCTCATTAAACAAATTAAATGTAGCTTTTACAAGTTATATTCTCTCATTTAAACTATTACACAATTATTTACACTTTGATTTGAAAACAAAATGATGGGATGCAATCTGAAGAACACTATAATGTCCACTAAGATTTTTTGCCAGAACCTACTTAACAAAAAGGGTAATGTTGCTCTGGATGGGTTTCCAAGGATACGGAGGGTCTATATTAGATGCAGACCCAGGCTGGAGCCTGGTATGACACATGATGCAAACCTCAGAGAAACAGCCAGTATAATTTGCACTTATGTATAAGACATATATTTTTACATTGTCACCTTAGTCGCCCCCCACAGGGACCAATATTACTGCCACAGCCCAAAACGGGGCATGAGATACTAGAGGTGCGTTCAGCATTGGCAAACAGTGGCGAATGTTCGTGATGAACATGTTTGCTTTGAACTTGATTTTTGAACGATTTGTGTACACATTCCTAAAATAAAAAATATATATGATCATATATTATGGTTTAAACTGTCAGCCTTCGTCCAGCTTCAACGTGTGTTCGCCAAGAACTACCTCATCAAACCGTTTGCAAACATTCGCAAACAATCGCCTTAGCGAACATATATGTTCGCCAATTCTGAACGCACCTCAGGTTATATGCCAGGCTTCCTTCCAGCCTGCCTCATCCCAGTCCAAACGCGGTGCCACAGTGGTTTCGTCCCACCCTGGTTAATCCCAAACGTTACAGCATAAACTCAAAGCCATCTAATCCTTTTACTGTTAGCGTGATGTGCTAATTCGCTAAAGGGGGGGAAGGGGGAGGGTTGCGGTAATTGTACAGCTACAGCTGTGAACAAGCGCATAAAACGCATTGTAAGAATGGAGTCAAAAAAGAAAGCGAAAGAAAGAAAGAATGACAGAAAGGTTAGGCTACAGATGAAAGGGCTAGCGAATGAGGGAAAGGCGTGTTTTCCGCGGACGCCCCGCGCGGTGGCTGGAGACGGCTGACGGATGGAGCTTTTAATTGACTCTGGTGGCGTGGGACGACCATCAAAGCGGCTGATGCAAAACAACTAGAGGCTTTTGTTTCTGACAGAAGGGGATCCATTAGAGCGTATAATAGACCAGGGCTGCCGATCTCCCCCTGCCCTGCGTACTGCTAGCTGTGGACGCACACGCCCAGGTGTTTCTCCAACTGATCCTCCTGCTGTTATTGTTCTTAGCTGTTGTCGGAGTCCCTCAATAACCTTCCAGATCCAAATAATGAATTCCTAATTATATTGAAGCCTTGGGACATCTTTCAAAAGTTATGCTTGCTAGATTAATTTAGTAGTATTATGCTTATAGGCATCAAGCTAATTAATTCATAGTGTTTAGAGGTGTTTGGGAAATGTGTTAACATTTTGAATGTTTATTTCACCTTCTTTAATGCTTTCATCTGGCTACTATTAGCATGATGATGTTCCTAGAACTGCATAATGCTTTTTTGTTTGTAGAAAAAACAGTTCTTTCTATTATGCATTTGGGGAAACAAGCAATACAACATAACTACACAACACAGCAAGCAGATAGCACAACGCAACAAGTCGTGACACAGCATTTCAACAGGACACAGCAGGCCAGATAAAAGAGGCAACTATAAACAACTCAGAAGGAAAATAGTTAGGCTTGGCCTACTGTATATTGAGGATAATGTAAAAGAACATCCCAGGGCACAACAGTGAGGCTGTGTTATGCAACCACATCCACACAAGTGATGCTGCCGACGCGAGGAATTAGTTCCTCAAATTTATTTATTCATTTTCTCAAAGAGGCAATTTAACGGCTGACTTAATCCATCTTTGTGATGTCGCTGCAATGCCGGTTGCCCTGTGTGACATTGGCTGTGTATTTGAGCCACAGATAAATATCCATAGCCAGAAATATTGGCGTTAACGCAGACTAAAGCAGCAGGAGAGAGACGAGAGAAGGGGAGGGCCACAGATGCTTAACCTGGCAATCTCTGTTTCAATCTGCAGCCGTATATTGGCCACTTTGCAGATAGGCACGTTTTTTCCCAGACGTCGGCAGTGTCTGAGTAATGAGAAGTGGTTTTGAGAGGGGATTTTCATATGGGTGCTCAACCAGCACTGATCCATCCAAGGGGTTTGATAGACCAGACAGGCAATCGGGCTAGCCAAATAAGAGAAGCGTTCATAGCTTGGCATCGCTGGCTGTGGGGTGACTGTAACTGCATGCCTGGACAACTTAGGTGCATACTGTTAGAGAAGAGAAATTCAGCTCAGGCAGATTGGAGGTCATTATAACCTCAGACGTGACAGTTGAGTGTCATTTGGTGACATCTGCGGTAAGAGGGAGGTAAGTGGAGTTGCAGTTTCTCAGTATTTCCCATCACTTCAGAACCAAACATAGTTCCGTGTGTGAAGTCAGTGTGTGAGCCTCACAACCGCAATAGCAAACCAAAATAGAGACAACGTTTTACTGCTAATGGTGTCTTTGAAAAATGTATACCGGTAAATTAAATAGCTTCTACTACCATAAGTCTCTTTGGTGGACCAACCATGCTGTTGGATGTTAGCATTTATATTTCCAGAAATGTCACACCAGAGGTACGTTCAGAATTGGCAGTGGCGAACGTTCATGACGAACATGTTTGCTTTGAACTTGAATTTTAAATGATTTTGTAAACATTCCAAAAATATTAGATATAAACCGTCACCGTTCGTCCAACTTCAATATGTGTTCACCGAGAACCACCTCCTCAGACCATCTGCTTTTGTTCGCAAACCTTCACGGCGAACACAATACAAACGCAAAACGGTTTAAGTATGTTTGCAAACGTTCGCAAACGTTTGCTATGTTCGCCAATTCTGAACGCACCTCTAGATTTGATATCGAAGTTAGCCAGCGTTCTCGAGTATGGCTGACCCTGCCTTTAAGTAAACACAGCCAGGCAGGCGTCTGCAAAGCTCTACCCCAAAATGAACTACCCAACTGTCTCTTTAATATCTTCTCCTCCTCCACTCCAGCCCTCAACTTCCTCCTCCTCTAATCACCACAGAACAAGGGGGAGGTGTTGTTGTGTAAAAGTTTTGTCGGAACAACCTACTCGTTAATGGGCAAATAAAATGTTTGTGTATTCTTCAAGTGCCCTGGGACTCCTTCCCTGCTAAAGCCCATATCAGGACTCGGCCCCGCTGCGTAGGTGACCCAATTACGTACAGAAAAGTGTCTTGTGTGAATTAACTCTGGCACCATCTGCGATGACAGAACCGTTTTTTATGTATATTGGTGCATGCGGGGAAAGCCTTTGTACTGTGTGTGCCTCATTACTTTTTTTCCTCTGACATTTCTTTTTTGTTTTCCTCGATATTTACAGCACAGAAGAAAATAAACTTCCCCGTGTTTGGTCTTCATTTTGTTGTTGTTAGTTAACTATAATGAAGGAATGTCTAAAACTGGCTGTTCGAGCCTTAAGATTCACACAATTGTGTCGTGTTCAGAAACAATACTGTAACCCACAACCATTAACACATTGGCACGTCTTTATACATGCTTTGGATGTATAGGTAAATATATGCACCGACTTGAGCCTAATTGTCTTTTTTGCATCTGTTGCAAAGAAAATGCATCTTTCTCTCTCCATCTTACTTCCGCTGACACACATACTGTTACACAAGAACATTCTTTGGCTACCTCCTGGCAGACGAATGGAGACAGACTCGATGGAGAAATGTAGCAGCCGGCATCTCTCCACAACGAGGCCTAACTTGACAGACAAATGACGAGCACCGGCCACACACACTGTAATCACACACTCCACGTTAAAACACACTTCCATCCCACACTCATGACACAGAACAGTGTGCATTGTCTCATGCTCAAATAACACAATTAATTGAATTATTATTTAAGGTCCCCTGTATTCCCCACGCACAACAGATGTAATGTGATTCAACGTAGCCCATGGCATGGCTCCATCTGCCTTCTCTCAGATGTTGTGCATGATGGGTTCAATCTATCTGTGTTTTTGACAAAATACAGGATAGACATTACATTGCCAAATGCAAATGCCTTTCTAACTACAACATAGAATAACATGCAATACAAACATAAAAATGCTAGGCATATTATTCTTCAGTTCAGTATTGATCTTGTGGTTTGTTGTTGTTGTAGGGCTGGGGAAACGTGTGTGTGGGGGGCTCATCTTGAAAGAGCTCTGAAATTAATGTTGGGTATGGACCTGGTAAGTAAGGATGTCACTCAAAATAGAAGACTTTCCCTATTGGGGAAAGTGAATGCAGGTTTTCACATAAGGCCATCTCTGCCACCACCAATGCGTCTTCAAGACAGGCCTTTCAAACTAGAACATTTTTATACACTGTATTTTGTCTCACAAAGTGCACTGTTGATCTCTGTAGCCGTTTTCACGTCGAAGCAGAATCTTTGCTAGCAGCAAGCTAACACTTGGGCACACATACAGCCCACTGTGTCAGCTGCTGCCGACAGGGACATCTGTCTTCAAGATTATGCAGTATGGAACCAGTTCCAAAAGCAAGATCATCTCAGACAAACAAGAAAAAGAAAAGGGAAATAGCATCACACTCAAAGTCCATTTTTGTGCATGCTGATGTTACACTCAACAAAATGTATTCAACGCCTGCAAACAATTGATTAATAATACATTGTATTTAGCATAAACATAATATGACAAATAAATCAGTGGTTAAAAGAGATATCGATTGCCATTGACCTAAGTTCTCAACGCGTTCCTCTGACACTCTCCCTTCACACCCTTACAAGTCTACACACTAATAGAGGCGTACAGAAGTGCTCACACACGTGCGCTCACACACACACGCACACCGCCAAAGAAACTCGCATGCACATACAAACATATAGTACATAGGCACGCACTTTCAAATAATGTTATGCAAGCACTCGCGCACAAACTCAGACATAATATCACGCAACTACCGAGATGCCCATCCATCCATCCATCTTCATCCGCTTATCCAGAGTCGGGTCGCGGGGGCTACCGAGATGCACACACTGTAAATGAAAATAAATAAATATGCGCACTCACACACCTCCCTGCAAACCCAGCCAGCTCTAGCAACAATTTGCAGTTGGGCCGCAGCAATAGGCAAAACAAACACCTCTCAATGCCTTACTCCCGCCTTAATGGCCACAGGCAGTGTTTATGACAATGCTTTTTTTGTTCATGCACATTTCTGTGGCATACGTTGAAGAGATGTCTACTTTATTTTTTTGACAAACTTTAAAATGCAAAATGTATCTTTTCCATAGAGAAGTGCTTCCCTAAAGACATTCACAATGAAAATTTTTGTCGACGGGCCCAAGCTGTAGTCTAGAGTAGCCTACTGTACCATCCTTGTTAGCATGTTGTCTCTCCTCAGGTTTTGTTGAGTCTGGCATCAATTCATAAATTACTCCATACAGTAAACATTTGTAATGATGATTCCTGCGTTGGGTGGAGCCAACGGCCAATGACAACATGGACATTTTTATTTATATCTGTGCAGTCTCTGACTAAACTCACTAGGAACCAGTTGCAGAGACTGATAACTACGTCGCCAACAAGTTAAGAAAATGCTATAAGCCTAGCACTAAGGTTAAGAACTGTTAGGAAGTGTTAGTGTTACTCTAAGCATCACTATTGTGTTACTTTAAGCGTCATTATTGAGGCTACTAGCCTTAATAATGTCAGTCAAACTGTACTTGTGCGAGGTGTATGTTGTCCTCTAGTCTCAGCCTCTTCCATTCATTAGCACTACGTCATAAGCAACTCTGCTGAACGTCTGCTGCATATCTGTACCCCTATAAACTTGACACGGGACTCTGACTTTTCGGGAAGTAATACTAACACTAATACTAATCTTCTAGATTTACAAGCCCTGCAAACAGCCGGAGTCCTGTTTCCAACTAATTCCACATTGCAAGTTTTACTTCAGACTTGGTCATTGAGTTACGTAGTTGGTCGTCCTGCATGCCAATCAAAATACTTCACTTGTCAAGTAGGCGGGTACTGACACAGTTAGCCAGCACTGTGTACCATATTTTACGTATGTAAAGGCTGGCTCTGCGAGGTTTGTCATCCAGTAACAGTGTTGGGCATAATTGAACCAACCTGTCCAATTCACTGTGGCTGATTGTTGACTCATAAGGTTCATTATTGTTCCAATGGAGAGGATTCAATTCTAAAAGGAGCTGGCTACACAGGTTGTCATTTTTTGGAAGGAGTGAAGTAAATAGTAACGTATTACTATAACGTGCCCAATAACTGTACACCTGTACAGTTCAGTTTGGTTGCAAATTCTTAGCAGGTTTGTGTCAATGACTAGTTAGTGTACACGTGTCAGTTAGCTGTTATACAATTCCTGCAAAGAGGTAGCCCAATTTAGATGAATCACATTAGAAGACAGAACCTCTCCATGTCCAGGGCATTAATGAGCAGGTTACTATAGGAATCTAATTATGCACCTTTATACCTTCACACCTGCGTCGATGTGGCTCATTCTATACTTCCTGCCTGCTTGTGAAAGATGTTTGTTAACCTTGTCCTGGGTAGTAACACATCATACAGAACATTTGTACACATTGAAACAAAAAGACAATGTTATTTCTCTCGTTTACTGTTATCTCTCTCTCTCTCTCTCTCTCTCTCTCTCTCTCTCTCTGTTATTCTCATGATGTTTTTATCTCTGTCTGTCCCCACAGCCTCAGTGGACACTGTCGAGTCAAAGAATAAAGTAGGGCTGAATCCTAAAGCCCCAGAGCTGATGGGACTTACAGGCTCAATCCAATCACCCTGCATGGTGTTAGTTTCTCTCTCCCTCTCCCTCTCTCTCTCTCTCTCTCTCTCTCTTCCTTGTTGTTTCCTGAGGTCTGCTTATAGATAGAGTAAGCGTATATTATTTACATAAACAGGGATAGTGTTTGAGGCACTGGATTTGAAAACAAGGACAAATGTGTTGTGAATCAGCAAATCTATGGAACTGCGGAGACACGCATAAACTCACACATGATGGATATTCACAGATGGAAGTTTAGATAGACTTGACTGTAATACACATATGCAGATGCATGCAAACACATACAAATATGATTCAGACATTCTCGTAAGCTCTCGCTCTCTCTTTCTCTCTCCCTCTGTCTCCCTCACACTATTCCCATATGCCTGCTCTGAAAGATTAATCCTTCCAGATGAATAAACATGACACAAATGTGTTTTAGTGTTTCCAACATAAAGCAAACTATGTCAGGTTATTTATTCATGAATATAGATGATATAATGCAATATATACTGTATCAGCCCTAAGTGAATAATGAAGTGGCCATTCATTAGCTTAACAGCATGTTGCATTTACCTACCTTGGTTAGTATTGCGTTGTGTCCATTGTGTTGGTTGCACACATACATAAACACACACACACACACACTCACACACACATTCACACCTTAATTGTCCAACATTTTAAAGCTCAGCCGAGCCGCTACGAGATGCCATGAAACACTTGGCAGAACCCTGTTGCTGACCTTTTCATGGCTGCTTTAACTGGCAGGACAATGGCTGCCTTAATGGGCAACCTGACCCATGTAACCAGGCAACACTGCCTCTGATGGGAACTCAGGCCTGGCCATTGAGGGTTTCTCCCCAGTGAAGGTGTGGACCTGTGTGTTTGTGTATGACAGTATATGTCTGTCTGTCTGCCTGCCTGTCTGTCTGTCTGTCTTTATATGTCTGTCTGTATGTCTGTCTTTATACAGTATGTTTGTCTGTATATGTCTGACTGTCTTTATGTGTGTATGTCTTTATATGTCTGTATGTATATTAGCCTTTATATGTCTATATTTGTATGTGTCTGTCTGTCTGCATGTCTGTGTGTGTGACAGTGTGTGTCTGCGTGTGTGCAGTATGTCTGCGTGTGTGTGTGTCTGTGTGCATCTGTGTATGTCTGCATGTGTGTGTGTGTGACAGTATGTCTGTGTGTGTCTGTGTGCATCTGTGTATGTCTGCATGTGTGTGTGCATGTCTGCATCTGTGTGTGACAGTGTGTCTCTGTGTGTGTGCAGTATGTCTGTGTGGGTGCATCTATGTATGTCTGCATGTGTGTGTGTGTGCGTATCTGTGCGTGCCTGTGTGTGCGTGACGATGTGTGTCTGTGTATGTGTGTCTGTGTGTGTGCACAACTGTGTATGTGTATGTGTGTGTGTGCCTGTTCATGTGCACATGTCATTGTGTGCAGTGCCGGGGGCCTGAAGCGCCTGCAACGTCCTGCAGAAGTGTTAATGAGTTTGTCTGCAGTGCTGAAAGCCCCATGCTGGCCCCAGTGCAACGCAGGCAGAGGATACTCTGCTTCACTCAAGTCAAGCATAGCTCAGCCGGCACACATATGAGACACAAAACCCGTGTGGTCGCAGCTCCTGCCGTGTCTCAGCGCGACGTATCTCCTTTGATGTTGCGATACAAAGGGATTGGGTGCTAGCTAGAAGACATGAGCATCTGCACCGCGATGATAATTCACTTCTGTCCCCCCGATTCCGTTTTGGGCCTGCAAATCTACGTGTTCCAACATGTTACGGCGGAAGGAGAGAGAGCCACGAGCCAGGCCTGGGAGACTGACACGAAAGACAGACATTTTAGGTGCCAAGATGAGAAAGCTATAAATAAAGCATAAAGCTAGATGACACTGCTGTGCTATCTAGACATAACCAGGAGCCGTAACTGCAAATCTACTTTAATTAAAGGTACAGTCAGCTATTGCAAGCTATATGTAAGCTAACACACTTTTTGTCAAATTCAACAAATATCTCCTCGCATTTCGCTAGTTTATTGTTCTCTGTGCGTGTTGAAGAAATAATTGGATACTTCTACACAGCCCTGGCTCTGTAAATAGTAACATAAACAAAGTAGCGAACACCGCTTGTATCAACAAATCCGTAGCACTATACTCGCTTTGCTTCGCAATGCATTTCAACGTGCGAATCACCGCCTCGGCGGACCATCTCAAAGATAGCAAGAATGACTGACCCTGCTGCCTTAATGTAATGATTTCAAACTAAATGCAAAGTCTTGAAGGTGAACTGTGTTCTATACTTGACCTCTTGTGTTAAGAAATACCTTGTTAGATGGCTTCATGACATTTAAAGCGGTAACGTTAGTAGGTAGGTATGTATACATGAAAAAACTGTCATTAACATGTATGATATCTTAACCATTACTAGATGCTTTAAGTAATTATTATAACTGAATACAGTAAGTTAAAGTATAATTAATGTTTATTTATGCAATAGGATTGTTAAGTGTTACCAATAATTCTCTATTGGCTGTTCTTAAGGTGGCTATTGTTTTTCCAGATGGCAGTGCAACCCCCTGTAACCTAAATCATCTTGAACGTTTGTCTACATGTGCGAGGCATGAGAACAAGGAATACAGCTAAGCATCACTAAAGTTAAAGTACATCTTAACAGAACGTCCTACTGTTCAATATAAAAGCACTTGCAGTACAATCTATAATTGGTTTAGTAACAAAATCCCGATTGCATTTTAAGATGTGTTTGGTTGCTCCAGGCAGGCATGCACATGGCCTGCGGTTGTGAGGCCCATTAGACAAACTGCCAAAATCTCTGAAACAAAGCTGGAGGCGGCTTATGAGCAATGAGCATTCATTACTCTGGCAACAGATGTACTGGCCATTCCTGCAGTCTGCATGACAATTGCACGAGCAGTCAAAGCTTGGGGCATCAGTGGTACTGGACTTAACACCATATATTTTAGCATGGCCGTCAATAACACCCCTGTAGCGATCCTGATGTTTAATCCATGTTATAGCCCATTGGACTTTTCTGACACGATCGCTACAATTTCAGTGAGTATGTATTTTTATTTTATTTTATTTTTTTCATGTTATCTCTCTCTCTCTCTCTCTCTCTCTCTCTCTCTCTCTCTCTCTCTCTCTCTCTCTCTCTCTCACCTTAGCTCACATAGTTCTATGAGCAGATGTCATCTGGGTCAATTATGAAACCAAATGAGGGGGACTCAATTCTCACTTCTTGATTGCGGCTGTCTGACACCATAAAGCGAAGAGTCATTCAGGGGTGAACGGGGGACCAGACAGCTTGCTAACCGGCGTGTTTTGATTACGTGACTGCCTCCCTCCTCCTCGTCATCCTAAACACAGACACATCACTCTCTATGACTACAAAGCCATTCACAACACCCTGTGGATTTTACTGATAAATGTCTGCGTTTTTTTTCCCGGGTTTTTGTCGCCGGCTCGGCAGAGACTCACTGCAGGGTGCCGGTTTACAGGAATAAGTGACATGACCAATTTGTGGACCAACTGACTCGTTCAGTGCCTACATAAATCATATCAGCATTGACAGTTGTATGGCTGCCCTCCAGATGACGAGCTGCCAATCAGCGTAGAGTGACAGACATCAGAGAGCAGGAATATGGTCACACAGGCGGCCAGTGGTAAAGAGTTATAAAGGGAGGCTGTTACACTGATTAAAATGGTTATAATGCTTTTGAAATGGAAATGTAATGTGATTGCTTCTGTTTTACTTCCCCATCAGGTACAATATGCAAATAAGTGAGCAATATTGTCACAGTTTTCTGCTCATTACGTTATTGTTTTTGCAGTCATCTTCAACTTTGAAGTGGTTCTTCTGTTTTGTCTCTTTTGATTAAATGTAATTGTTTTTTAGGGATACGATTGTAATCACATTGTCAGGAAAATATTCTGTTTTATGCTGCATTTTTAGAATAAGAATATTTACTTGAGACTGCTGAATAATAAGGTGTGAATAATGCAGAAACTTGTAAATTGACACAATAGCAGAACAGCAACAGGTTCCTTAAAGAAATGATGATATAATGTATTAAAAAGGACTTCTCTACTCGTTCCACTTTCAAGGTCAGATAGTCGCTGGTGGAGATAATTATAAACACACATTCAAGATTCCCATTGTATGTTCCAAGTGTAGATAATCCATTGGGGCAAGGTGACTCCAAAATATTTAAGCAGCACACTATATCTACAGAATATCCCAATATTTTGACTTAAAGGCAAAATAATAAGAAAAAACAGGCTAAACCACTGATACAGAAATGCAACTGATCTCATTTCTCAATTCTACAGATCACAAGCGTGCAGCAGACTGCCAGGTCAAACTCGCTGCCAGTGTGGATTGTTATTTATAGGCGTCCCAGTCGGCATTTAAACCCGTCATGGGCCATTTATATATCTGAGAATTAATCTGAACTGACTCCTTGCTTTTTAGCATCATTAGCAAGGCCACATGAGCAACATAGCGGGCCCTATCTTACACCCGGCCCAATGCGGCGCAAAGCTGTCTTTGCTAGTTTCAGACCGACGCAGTTGCCATTTCCCCATCCAGTGCCCAGGCTTTTTAATGAATGTCAAATGCACTGATGCCCTATTTGAGCGCCTGTGTGTGTGTTGGTCTTAACATGAGGTGTGGTCTAGCGCAGTTAGCATGCAGCACATTATAATCAATATCAATATAGTATTACCTATGGCGTGTGCACAACGGATGTACACTTAAACTTGTTACACACACAGGGACGTGCAGGAACGCACAAATGAAAAGAATACAATACAAAGGTACAGGTAGGCAGGTGCGTAACACTGACTGTGTGGATGATCTTCTGTATTGCATACGTAAAAGCCGTCTGATTCTCATTCTCTCATTCTCACTGCTATTGACAATGTAAGTCACACAAATTGACTTGGCATTGAGAGTTTCTCCAAGAGTTTTCTGTTCTTGCCGCACCACTTAATTACAGCTCCGGTTCTTTCCGAGTAACGAAGGACGAAAACACGATTAGTTGTCCTCGGTTAAAGAGGTCAACACGCAGGCATCGCTCTTCACCTGCAGGGTGAGTGCTTATTTCAGACTTATTGGACATAAATGAGCCAAATAAAATGCGTTTAGAAATTAGTCGGACCTACCGGATCGAGTGGTGCTCGGCGTGTATCTTGCCATGCAAAAAAGAAAAGCTGTGACATCTTCATTTATTATGTGCAAAATATTTCAAAGGATTAACACGCATATATTTTGTTTTCCTCCTCTCCCTCTCTTTCAACTGATTTCGTTTTCAACATAAGTGCAGGTGTACATTTCTTAACTGCCAAATGAGGACCCTACACAAAACCATCCGTCAAAAAAACAATCAACGACATCTGACACACTCTGAATATGACACCAATGACTCAAACCTCAACGCGTCACAGTTTAACATGATTATGATTATTAAACCTCTAGGATAATGGGTTTTGAAAGTCCCACCTGATGACTGTGTCGGCAGACTGTCTAGTAAAGATTATTAACAATTACATGCCGTTTGCACCCCAGCCCACACCCCAACATGCCAGATGGTAGAATTAGCCGTACCGTGATGGAATAAGTGGTGGTAAATTATCACAGAGATAATACTGTCATGTAATGTTAGCATTTTAATAAAATGCAAATGAATGTCTGCAGGAAAAAAAAACGTGTCATCTACTTCCTTATAGTATATTATCGACTCTATATGACTTTCTAAGCACCAGCATCTCAGACCAAAACCAAAGCATTGTGAACCACACACACACACACACACACACACACGCACATGCATGCACAGCCGCCCCGGCTATGGAAACGATAAGGCGTTTGGATGACAACATACAGAGGGAGTATGATGTCATTCTCTGCTCAGGATGACATCATATTTCACTATATCTTTACATATAAAATTTTGCTGCTATAATAATGTCTAAAATATTGTATCCAATAGTGTACCTTTAATGCCTCAACTATTCTACCTCCATAAAATACGTAAGACCTCACATTTACGATGTGCCTTCGTGGGACGTGTTGATATAGATAAATTATGCAGTGGTCTTGAGGCCGACCATTGCAAGACTTGTGTGTTGTGTAATCTCATCTTGCCATATTTGTATTCTGTCTAGTCTCGGTCTCGGAAGTGGATCTTTATGATCATTTTGAGATGTGTCTATGGTCTGCATGTTCCACACTCTATATTAAGTGTTTCATGCAGTGAGACTTACACTGGTTTGATCTCGGTCATGACTTGGTTTCGGTTTAGGTGGTCTTGACTACAACACTAGGATATACTATATTTAAATTATTATACAGTATATTAAATTAGATTATAGAATAATTTGACCTTGCATAACATTAACTTCAGAACATATGCTACCAGTAAAGACATCAATCGGCTTCATGGTTCATCGCAGACCGCAATAGATTTAATGAAAGATATTTAATTTGAATATCAAATTTTGTCCAGCTGTTGAAGAGTAATGGATGCATAAAATCACAATAGCATTTACAAAGGTTACCGTGGTGTTTAGGGGAGCTATATCTGGCCTGAAATTACTTTAACATTAAAAACACATAATTTAGTTTGATGCTAGGTAGTGCATGACCAGCGTTGGGCAAGTTACTCAGGAATTGTAATAAGTTACTAGTTACTTATTACTCCTTCAAAAAGTAATATTACTTTTTCTTATTGTTTGGTATTAAAAGTAATTAGTTACGTTACTAGTTACTGTACATTATTATTTACTTTCACAATCACTACCCTGACTCGCCCGTTCATAAAAATGACAATCCTCTTCATTGGAACAATAATGAACCTTAGGAGTCAACAATCAGCTAAAGTGAAAACATTGCAGCCTCTCAAACCAGATGATTGACATGTTGGTTCAATTAGCCTACCCCAAGTTAGCTAGGACCAGAAATCTCATTCTTGTAACAAAGTAACTATTAGATACTTGGATTAGTAATTGTAATATTATTACTGTTTTGGCAATAGTTGCACTACTAGTTACTGAAAAAAGTAATACTACTACAGTAACTATAGTAACTAGTTACTATTGCACTGTACATGACACACTTAAAGGTGAATAGAGATGTAAATTGAACTCAAGATGGGGCCCTACCCAACACGAAGCAGTGCCTTCGATTGTTTCATCAGAGCGTTGATATTAAAATGAGGTGTGGTCAAACGCATTGCTGGAGTATTGATATCTTGAGGCAACGTAAAGCAATTGCACGATTGACCAAAAAAGAAAAACTCTGGTCTGAAGTCAATGGCGCAGTATTTCACTGTTATTTTAACAGCACATTATCAAGATAGTAGTCTACAGTAACATGCTTCTGTAGGCGGGCGCACAATGTGCATACACTGCTTATTATACCCATGGAAGCGCAGAAGCCGAGCGCACAAAAAAGTTTAAAGATTACAATATGAAAGACTATCAATGGGAACATTAATATATTCCAGGGAGCTTTGATGGAATCCTGCTGTTGCCGTAGTTGGTCTGCTTGCATTCTGATGCTTCGCACACAAGCAGATGAGCCGTTTGCACTGCAGAGAAGTGCTCCTTCTTACAACTTGGGAAATCTGAAATAACAAGCCACCAACCGAAGTGCAGGCGAGCCTGGCTTTTAAAGGGAATGGGAGATTGGTTTACTGTGTGTTAACGCCCAAAACACACCAGTAAACAATGAAGACAATAAGTAACCGTTTGAACCATGCGTCTGGCTATGCAACCATTTATTCTGCTTTTAAACTAGCAAAAATTTATTTCACACCCAAAATGCACTTTAGACCATGCGCTTAAATCGTTAAAATAGGGCCCAGGATGTCAAAACATCTTCAAGGCAACGTCAAGGCATCTAGTTTAGAGAGTGAGCCAATATACATCTCCACTGTATGTTGTTATTTTTTCAGTGTTCACAGTGCTCCTCAAGGTTCAGACCCTGTGACAGGTATACGCTGCTCTCTTAACTGTGGCTGACATGTCAACTCTTTAGACTAGTTCGAGTGCTCAAAATCATTTAAACGGTTTGTGAATTTGCAGGTTTCACTCACATTTAACAGATTATGACATTTGCAACTCACGTGTGCTAGCCTCAGTCAGAGACAATTCTTTGTCAAAAAGGTTTATACTCACAGATACTGCACTGTAAGTCCCGCCCAAGTGAATTCGCTCATGGCTGGTGAAACACCTATTCTCAATTTACTTTTTTAATTTTTAATTTTTGCCATGAAGAGATATATTAGCTTGTATCAAGCGCAATCATTGTCTGTGTCTTTTGTATAAATACAAATAACCACAGTGCATGTCTCTATGTGGTTTCAGTCTGTATGGAAATACAACTTCATTAGTAGAGTATATCAGGAGATTGAGTTGAGGGGACAATGTGTTTTATTAGAAAGGAAGGCAGATTAAAGTCCTATTTCCTTTGAGACATTCCTGTCCACTGTCTCCTATTAAATCAAACTGAATCAATTATCCACGAGCAGCAGGCTATAATAAGCAAACCAGGTGCGCATTTTAAAGGCTGGTGCTTGCTATCTGCCCAAAGCCAAACAGTGTTTGTGATTACAATGCAAAAGCTGTTGAAATTCTATAATTGAAACATGGAACGTCATGATTGAAAACTGATTGAGTACAATTGGCTTTCGCTTCGTTCTGTTGCTTATAATAATTACGCTTTTTTTCTCTTTCCCTTTGTTGGAAAGGATTAGCATTATGGCCGAGCTGTTTGATGAGCCCGGTGATGCCGACTAATATGAATCAGCTTTCTAAATATCTTTCAAAAGTAAGCCATAGTCGCCAAAGGGCTTTCCTCCCACCCACCTCTCCGCTTCAACAGCTGCACTATAAATAACATAACAATATCCATAAACGATATCAATCAACAAGTTAGGAACAATGTGACAACATGGGCCGGCAAAATGAGCCCTCAGCCCTCAGTCAACACCACGACAGTTTCAATTATCTCCCGGATAAACAGGTGTAGAATAGACATATCAGTGTAATCACCTCAGCTAAGGTGTCTTGGCAGTTTCATTATCAGCTATTATTATAAATATATACTGAGATTAATTCATTTAAAGTGACATTGAACTTTGGCCAATTCTGCAACATACATATTTGTATGTTGTAGTACACACGCTGACATGCGGGATAAAATATTCAGTGTAAAAATCGTGAAAAAACAAACATCATAAAAATGCAACTCGATGACCATTGACCAACTGCAAAAAAGTATTAGTTATTTAAATAAAGTAATAACGAAACATGTAATCCCCATTCAATGTCAGTGTAGCAGTTCTGTGTAAATGTTAATATCATTGGAGGAATACTCTGGAGTTAAACGCATCCGCCTGCATTTAAAATCTCACGCTGTCTTTCCGGAACATTCCGCCTGCTGAGAATATTAAGTGAGTTGACTCCCGTGAGAGACGCCGGCGTGAGGCCTTGTCCTTGCAGCGCCGGGACGACGGACTCCATCCCTGACAACGGTTCTGGTTTTATCACCCGACGCCGGCAGAGCCAAATGAGGCTTTGCTCGTGTGCAGCCATTCATCATCTATACGTGGCAAGCAGCCGCGGGGGCAGAGAAGACCTTGTCTGCGTGTACACAAGTCCACTGCTGCTATTTGTTCTCAACGGCGACGATGTTTGGTGTCGCTGTGGTCCGCCACTTTATCCCTCGGGGGGAACAAACATCAATATAGTGGCTTTGTGTGTGTGTGTGTGTGTTCTGTGGCCATGCTGTCTAGTCTCCAACAGGGGGGTCCGGGACCCCTAGGAGGTCCTCAGAGTTGCTGCAGGGGTTCTTCAAATAATTTGAGCCTAAAATAAAATGTCCAAAAATATTCATTAACATAACTACAACCTAGGTATAAATATAGGAATCTGTAAATAATTATTTGAATGGCTCACCATATGGTATACAGTAGGCTGAACCCTTACACAGTACTTTAAAACATGGCACCATTGGCCGCCCTACACATTGTTCACCCGGCCAAATAATATTGTATATGCAATAGTGTGCTGTGTTTCTAACAGCCAACTTAGCTTGAAAATGTTGAATACCTCTGGTCTAGCGCATTTGCTGCAGCAGCTATAAGCTTTAAAGTGGTATATAATATATCTGACCTTCTACCACTAGATGGCACACTAACTGCACGAGCATCTCAGAACAAACACAAGTGTTTCTGATTACAACACACAGAGCTAAAGAGCGTGCCTGGGATGCAATGACTCCACTGTATTTTTACACAAAGAGAAAAAAGTTGTTTGCTGCTATTGTAGACCATTATTTGGGTGGCTTGTTTATTCGTTGTCACAACACGCTGTTTGCGTCAAACATTCACCTGAGACACCTCTTTTGCTTATAATGAATCTCGTGCTCTTGAGAAAATTGTATAAAGCAGGGTGAGATATTAGGGAATTTAATTTGCTACGGCGTTGTTTTGGAATCCATTCAAAAGCGTTACATTTGACTTAACTCCCATAGCTTGGCCATACTATTTTCATTTGGATTTGTAATGGGCATAATTAAGCCGTACGCACAAATCTGTCTCGAGCAGTTGGCGGTTGTTCAAATTTAAGGTTGGGGGAAATGTACAGTGCACATCTCTCTCTCTCTCTCTCTCTCAAATTTGCCTGTTAGACGGCATGCATGTCATAATTTATGTCATAACATGCGCCCCATTTCCTCTTTATTTGCACTGTGATTATAGACCCAATCTTGTTGTAATAGCTTGTTTGGACTCAGCTGTTGACATATTCCCAAAAATAGCATTTCCTCAGACCTGCCTCATTGGACAACATATCAGGAACTCCTTGTTGTCAGTTGGTGTAGTCCTAATTTCATGTGTGTGTCTTCCATTTCAAGCAGTAGCAATGTTTTCTTTAAGGCGTTTCTGTCAAACCATTTGTGATGGCACTGTACTATTACTGTAAGACTGGGACCTTATATTGTGCTGTTTCGTGGGTTTAATGCCTTTGCTTGTGGCTACAGTTAATTACTCACCAACATTAAATACAGTAGCAGCAGACTTCTGACATGCCTCAACTCAATCACACTCATTTCAACACAGATAAATAATTAGCGGAGGGCATTTGAGTCTGAATGCGATAGAACACACATGGTTTCATTGGATTTTGTGGCTGTAACTTCTAAATGGGTCACTGGAACACATCACAAAACAACACCAGTTTTGATTGGAGGTTTACAGTTTTAGTTTAGAGCAGTTTTACTTCTGGTTTGCCCTCATTTTACTCCCACTCTAAGCAGGGGCAATTAACTGAATTAGATAGAGTCTAAATTAAACAATTTCAATTGTATTCTGCTAATGTACTGTGCTCTGCACTGTGACACGCCTAGCCCCCCTTTATTTCACTCTCAGTGTTTTATAAATCCAAGTATGTGTGCTTGTAGCTCATTATAGGGCCCTTGTTTTCCCACCAGCTGAGAGCCTTCCCTTGCTGGCAAGGCAGCGGCTCTGTAGGCATTGAGTACCTGCACATACAGTGCTGAGGGAAACTGTAATAGGACAGCTGTGGGATTCATCCTCGACAGCCATTGTGTCAACAATCCTGTCAGAACAATCAGATGAGTTACAGCTAACTAGTGTGTGCCATTCATTTTGTAAATGGAAATCAGACCATGAATAATAATAAATACATATAAACACAACCACATTATTATGCATGCAACATCTGCAACACTGTTAAATAAATACATTAAATTTGCAGTAATCACACCCATCATAATAAAAAAAAAACATTATTATGCCTGCAACATCTGCAACACTGTTAAGGGTAGAGTTTGGTATTTTGGAGAAAGATTGCTGAATAGTTTGATGCGATCAAAACAAAAACACCTCTCCCTTCAATGCCCAGAGCCAGGGCTGTGCACTGTAGATACACCGGATTACATCTATAGCATGCACAACGAACAATGGGCAGATAGCGGGCCGCGAGGAGATACAGAATTTGCTGTTTGACAAAAAGTGTATTAGCTTACGCTCCAACTGACTCCATAACTCAATAAATTCTTCCATCTGCACCAAATCTGGGCAGCAGTGGGTAGAGCGGGGTGCAAGGTGATCGAGAAGTCACGGTTCAGCCGTGTCGAGGTGTCCCTGAGCAAGACACTTGCTTGCACCGTGTGTGTGAATGGGTGAAGGAGCTTCACCCGTGGGGCAGGAGCTCATGGCTGGGGCCCTATTCCAGGAGCAGAGGGGTAAACACTCCCATCTGGGGACTTATTCCAGGAGCAGAGGGGTAAACACTCCCATCTGGGGACTTATTCCAGGAGCAGAGGGGTAAACACTCCTTTCTGGGGACTTATTCCAGGAGCAGAGGGGTAAACACTCCCATCTGGGGACTTATTCCAGGAGCAGAGGGGTAAAAACTCCCATCTGGGGACTTATTCCAGGAGCAGAGGGGTAAACACTCCCATCTGGGGACTTATTCCAGGAGCAGAGGGGTAAACACTCCTTTCTGGGGCCTTATTCCAGAGGCACAGGGGGTCGCACTCCCGTCTGGGGCCTTATTCCATAGGTAGAGGGGAAGACAGTCCTCTCTGGGCCCCCATTCCAGGAGCAGAGGGGGACACATTTCTCTCTGGGGCCTTATTCCAGGAACCTGTGGAGGTGCCACTCACACGCTGGTGGAGGTCTCCGTCGCCGTGGAGATTAGCTAATCACAGGCTCTGTGGGAGCCAGCAGGGGGTCAGGCTGGCTTCTGCTCGCCTGGCTGCATGTGATCACACACATGCGCATGTGCACACACACACACACAGAGTCAAATACACACACATACACGTAAACAGGAAAAGACACACACGCACACAACACATATAGATAAACATGAAAAGACAGACAGACACACGTACGCACACACACAGTCATTACAGACCCATAGGTAAACATAAAATACACAAACACACACACACACAGATGAAAGCAGACACGTGGAATAACATGGCAAAACAGGAAGTATTGCTCACATATTCAGTCACAAACAAACCAGAGAGGACATATTTATATATAACTACCTACAGTACACCTCTTCACATAAACACACCTATGCAGAAAGGTCATGCACTGTGCAGACAGAATTACATTCTGTTGACCTCTTCTCAGCTATGTTGATGAACACTTACAGTACGGCAGGGCTATTCAACTCCGGTCCTGGAGGGCCGCAACCTGAATATTTTAGATCTCTCCCTGCTCTAACACATCTGATTCAAATGAACAGGTCGTTATCAGGCTTCTAACAACCTTGAATCAGACTTGGAGCAGGGAGAGATCTAAAATATGCAGGGTGCGGCCCTCCAGGACCGGAGTTGATAGCCCTGACTTACGGTATGGTTGTCAACAAAGAGCTCATTAGCTGAATGAATGGAGGAGCGGAGTGTTTCCTGGAGCGTCACAGGAACAATTAACCATGTCAATGGTAAATCTTGTGTCAATAGACTGACGTCACGCACAGCAGCTCATGCTGCAGAAGTATAATAATGAATAATGAATAATCACTTTTACAATTATTATCCTTATGACTTTAAATTATTTCACCTGCTATGTGTCTTTCCTGTTATTTTTTAAGTTTAAATGTCTTCACAGCGCCAGTAAAATGCACTTTTGCCGTTTTGGTCAGTTTTCGGCAGACATTCTGGCATGACACCTCCTTGTACTTTCGTCTGATAAAAAAAAAAAAAAACCGAGGCATGCCTAGAAGCTGATGTGTGATGAGACACATACTTTGTATAGCGGTTGAAGTGACATATTTAGACAAAAGTCATCGAAAAATACAAACTAGGCTCACTGGAGGGAAACACAGTCAGCCCGAAAAACTGTTTTAAAATTATTTCACCGTGTCAGAGGATTATTTTAGCACACTATGTCAACCAGCAACTTTTAGGCATTTTGCCGATGTGGCTGCAAGTTATTAAATGTGATATTTGGTGGTTAATGTGTAGCTTAACAAGTCTTTGACTCCATCATACTTCTGCAGCAAAACTGCACACGCAGGCTAATGTATGTAATCATTATTTGTAAACAGTAAATGGGTCTATAGTACAAAATTAAACGTGGGCTTGAGACTGTACAGTAACTGTGACTAATATAAGGTCCATGAAACTTGACTGGTCACGGAATAAGCATAGCTGCAAGTACTCCACATACAGTATCTCGGTATTCTATTCAACTAGGTTACACTGTATTGAATGAAATGAGGCCTTTGTCAGTGAGGGCTTTATAGGGAAATAAAACGCAATAGAGTTTGCCAGCCAACATTAAGCAGATTGTACAATGTGTTTTGTTGGAATATGGGTGGTGTCTTCTCACCCAGTTCCAGCGTGTTCGTTTATGGAGTTGAAGTAGGAGGAGACACTGT
>JAODTR010003786.1:0-12536 GCA_025399935.1 Amblyopsis rosae | reverse complement strand
GCTCCAGACAACACAGCCCTCAGGTTCATGGGGGCACCCAAACCTCTCCACCACGATAAGGTGATGGTTCCCAGAGATTTGATTTGTGATAAGCAAACATATTTGGAATTTGTTTAATAAAATCCTAATATAAAGTCTATGTAACAGTGCCTTTGAACTTTGACTATAATATATAAATTAGGATGTATTTGTTCATGACCTTACCCCATGCAGAAATGGCACTAATTAGAGCATAACATTTGACACAAATGCAGGAAATTGTTAGACTAAGTTTTCTGGGGGAGCACCCCCATTAACCTCACAGGTTGAATTATTGTCACAACTCTACGGTGAAATTAAACTGAAACTCATGTGATCAGACCCCCATACGCCATACATACATTTGTGGCAGTAGCATAAAGCTTTGATTTTTATATTTGATTACATTAATATTATTGTTGATTTACATAAAATATTATAACTGCTACTGTGTAAAGGGAATACTGCTGTTAAAAAGCACCTTATTTGTCAACTAAATGTTAATTGCACTTCTGTTTATATAGCAGTACTTTGACAATAAATACAATACACTGTTTTTGAATTAATTATAGAATTTTGCCCAAAACAATGCGATTAATCACAGAAAATCATGTGATTAATCGCTATTACAATTTTAAAAAGTTGCCAAACACAAATTCTAACATTTATGCAGTTTGAAAAGCAGGGGAATACCTTTAGGACGTTTAACTCAGCTGCATGTAAACTAACACGTTAGTGGAATATTAATTTTAATGAGACATGTAAACAGTTTAGTAGGAATATTTTTTCGGAATAAGGGCAAAAACCGGAATATTGTTCATGCTAAATGTTGCCAATGTGTCTATTGTTGGTACTACCTGTGTTACAAACTAGCTGTCAATGATGATATTGATTACTTGCTATTTGTAGCTCTCAAAACTCAAATGATTATAATGAAAACAGCTGGGGGTTATTCAAACGTTCTCTGACTAACACTGCCACCACTGTTGAATATACCAGGACATGGTTTTCTTTTTTTTTTTTTTGTGGCACATTTCAGCTGTGATTCACTTCCTGTTTTGTTACTGCGCAAGCATTTGGGCCATTATAGCAAACTCCTCTTTACAGTGTACCGCAATGTACTCACGTATACGCAGTTACACAGCAATAATATATTGATGTTACCGTTAATTACAAATATTGCCACTGAGGTTAACATAATATTTGACCAGAGTTCCCCATGACAGTTTATAAATATTCCATGATACTTTTTTAAATGATTCTTTAAAGCATGCAATGTGCCTACTGGGTTATGTGTGCTGGTACTGAAGAATAAATATTTGTCGTCGTAGTGAATGATGTAGTATATAGATGTACTCCCGAATGGAAATGGGTAAATTTGAGTGTAATACAGTATATAATTTTATTTTCTAAATAGTCTTTTTCTATTCCACAGTTGTCTCCATGATAATGTGTTTGTGTGTGTAATCGCCTAGTCTCGCAGAACCAGCCTTTAGTTCCTTATAGGGGCACAGCACCGGATAACTACATCAAGATTAGGGGTCGACTGATTTATCGTTTTGCCGATAGGACGTTTTACAGACGTTATCATTATCGGCAGAACTTTGCTACATCACCTAGCATTTACCACAGGCTCCATACACAAAGTAATGGTAATGAATTTTGTACCTAGGATCATTCATATTTATATCAGCCTGAAGTTATCTTGACAGGTTTATTTGTGAATTAAGAGGATGGCGCGTTTGTTAGTTATAATATGACATTAAGGTAGGCTACACTGAAGATGTATGTTTCTACTGCATCTCTAGTGCGAGTCCTCAATGCGTCCAAAACAATACTCAAAGTAGATGTTTTTGTGTAATTGTGATAAATAATAGTCCTCCTATATTTTTAGCGTAAGTAGAAATGAAATGTAACCATAATCCAGTATCCGGTACATAACAAGATACAAAAATGCAAGCAAACTGGTAGCATATAGCCTAGCCAGCTAACATATTTGTACAGTTAAGGTAACTTCACTTGCGTGTCAGACATTGTCTCAATCCTTTGTTTTCAAAAGCAAGCAACCCATATTGTTTCTCTTACCCTTCAGTGTTAATTGTTAATCTAAGAATCCCCTCCCAATTAATTGAAAATAACATTAGCTCAACAAGTTACAAACTTACCTCATACCTTTTACTGTCGTCTGATTAGCATGTAATATATTAACAATATACAGTACCTCACACGCAGAAACATAATGTGAGAATGATACAATTTATTTTTTATTTTACAGTATACCGTACATGATTATAATGAATAGAAATGCTTGTACAACTAGAAAAAAAAACGTGTTAAAAAATGTTGTAGTTATCAGCAGGTTAATGGACTATTGGCTTTTTTTTTTTTGCTCCAAACTATTGGTATTATACCGGCCTTTAAAAATACACTATTGGTCGACCTCTAATCAAGATCCACCTACTTCATGCACTACGACCAGCTGCATGACCCCATTACCAAATCAGACGTTAAACTTATTTAACACTTTCATTTATTAAATAATCAGTTGAGAAACTAAACACACAAGTCTGGCTGTTTGCACTTAGTGTGAATCTGTTTTTAAATAGGCAGGCTATGGTTAATGCTTACAATCAATGGAAATGAGTCATTATAGCACTGAAATAAATAAATATGAGAGAAATATAACAAAAACAGCCACTAATAATCTACGATCCCACTTTCTGATCGTGCCGACCTGCTTACTGCTTATGTATCACGTGTTGCTTATGTGACATAGCGCTAATGGATAGGAAGAGCTAATGACCGCTAACGGCCACTGCTTGTTCCCTGCCAGAGCCAGCTGAGATGAGCGGTCCGGAGGTGGCCAAGACACCGGGGGGCGGCGCGCCGGGCAAGGAAGGGAAGGACCCCATAGCCAATGGGCACGCAGGAGAGGGCAGCGACTCCAACCCATTCGCCGAGTACATGTGGATGGAGAACGAGGAGGAGTACAACAGACAGGTGAGGATTACACAACGTCGTTGGTGTGAGCTCCTCCTTACATTGTGAATGTTAAAAGTGCATTCTTTGATGTTCCGCTGGTAACTGTTTCAGTGCGCACAGATAGGGAAATGCAAGGAGTTATTATGTTGATTTGACACGTGTATTGGCTTATAATAGCTGACTACACCTTCTAATACTTACATAATGGGCACATTGGTTGCTTTGGACCAAGGGGGCCATTCTGCCGTAGATTACGGTTGGTTTGTCTCTTGTCCAGTCCCCTGCTGACCCCTCCTGTCTTACTTCTTTCCTCCTCCCCTTTCTTCCTTCACTTCTCTCAAAGTGGGCTCCGAGTAGCTTTCTGTAGAAAGTTTAGTCTTCTACTGATCTTCCTCTTGTAGAAAGCTATGTTGCTCTCTCATTCCTGTTTGTCACTGTGTGTTCAGCCCAGGGGGGGCAGGGTGTGACTCTAAGCTTGAAGCAGCCGTGACGTGTGGCGACGGGTGGTACTACAGCCTACAGGACTAACTGCAATACACACCCAATTCATAAATTAATTACCGGTTTAACTGCTCCACTACATTTTTTTTTTTTCAGGTGCCGCACTTGGTTCATACGGTGCTTAATAATATTCTCTTGGTGCTTATGTACATATATTTTTTCTAACAATGTCAATAAAGCCAGTTTGGACGATTGTTTGTCATGACGTAATAAGCATGCGACATAGTCCAACACACGTGCCTGCTGTGCCTGCATTTCTCTTGCACGAGAACCAAGCAGTGTTTTTGCGAGCACAAAATCGATCCTACTTTTAGTGTAAACGCTAAATATTAAACCAAAACATGCCTACAATTATAACAGTACAGTCCAAAAACAAAAATTCTTGTTATTGTGTTATGTCGTACTACGACGCACATGCACGAGGCTTGAGGTCGTGAACTCCAGTGTCGCAGGTTGCAACGTAATCTTCTGTTTGTACTGCGCATGTGTCAAAAAAGCCTTTACCAATATGGCGACACCCTTAATTAGAATATCGCGCTTCACTGCGACAATGAGCAAATACTTGGTAAGATCAAGCCACCATTTTCTTCACTGTGTCTATCTAAAAATAAGTCTATGGTTCAGCCACACAGCTTTCACGGGGACCTCCTACCCTTGGGATTGTTTAACTCTTGTTTTATTTTGTTGTTTTTCTTTGTCCTCCCCGCCCAGGTGGAGGAGGAGCTGCTGGAGCAGGAGTTCCTGGAGCGCTGCTTCCAGGAAATGCTGGAGGAAGAGGACCAGGACTGGTTCATCCCGTCGCGCGACCTCAACAACCAGAACATGGGCCAGCTCCAGCAGCAGCTAAACGGCCTGTCCGTCAGCGATCACCACGGCAACCTGGAGGAAGTGGCGGTGAGTACGCGGGGCCGCCATGTTGGCCTTCATGTGGTCGTACAGCGTAGCCTCTGAGGTGTGTCAGTGTTCCCCCATCGAATGAAACCGGTTTGCTTATATGTCAGGTCGGCGTCTAGGAATGTGCAGTGCTCTTGGTTGTCTGAACCCACACTGGACTCGTTCCTGCTCACGTCGTGTAATGCTTCCTAGTGTCTTTAAACATGACGCTACGAGCTAACTCGAACCGTCCTCTTGAGGAAATACCCAGGCATTCTGGCTTTACCATGGCTCTGTACATGCCCCCTTTTTCAGATGATGAGAACCGCAGATTCCATGGAATCAAACTGTTAAACATGTTCACTGTTCTCCAGCTTTTAACATTCAAAAATCGAGGTCTGAACCGTGCATTTGGAGAATTGTTAAAGCACCCCGAGCTATCACGGATGGTCAGTGTTAACGACTCAATGATTTGATGGACCACGCTGATGTTGTTCCTCTTTTCCTCCGCAGAGGAAGAGCATGTTGAATCCTGAAGCCAAGGAGTTCGTCCCCGGGAAGAAATACTAGAAATCCTCCTCACCCCCATGGGGCCTCGACACCGCCAGACACGCACATACACACTCACACACATACCAGCCCTTACCTATTCTCAGAGACTCTAGCTGGCTTTGTCCGCGAACCACAACAGGCGCACACAAAAACAAAAAAGTTATATATATATATATATGTGTACACACATAAATATAAATATATATATATATGCTTAGTCAATGGGAATGCTGGCGGGCCCAGTTGGGGGGGTGGGGGACTTGTTTTTTTCTTTCTATTGTTTTGGATCTTTAAATCTTTTTATTTTCTGTTTGTTTCTTGTAAGCTAGGGGGAAATGGGAGTTGGGGGAGGGGTTTATTGCCAGCATCGCCCTGTCAAGGACGCTCCTTAACTGCATTTCAGATTAACAAAACTAGCCGACGATGTACATGTGACAAGTAAACAGTCGTGTCCCCTCGGAACAGAGGCAGCTACAAAGAATAGCCAGGAATCACAGTTCTTTTTAACCAAAATGAGAAAACAATTGGATATATTGGGTGAATTTGGTGGGGGGGGGTCTGTGCTAAAACAGGTAAACTTTTTTTAGCATCATTCTGCTCAGCGAGACCCGTTAGCATTTCCTCCACCTACAATGCCCTCTGTGACACTGTGTCACCATTGCGATTTGTGATGTCACCTTTTATTATTTGTGTAAACTGGCCCGGTTCCAAACCAAATATAAGCTTAGCCGCCCATTCCGGACACGTGTTCGTAAAGGGGCTCAGATACTTATTTTCCTAATTGATGAGGAAATCCATTATTGCTTTGGAAAGAAAGAAAGAAAGAAAGAAAGAATGGTATTGCATTCAGGGCATGTATCCCAGACATGGATGAAACCTTTAATTTAATGACTCTTACTGAGCATATGTCATCTTGGCTCCGTTTTAAAGATATTCTTTTTTGGGGAGTAAAACTGGCTTTATTTCATTCATAGCCGCAGGGTGTAGTAAACTATGCTAATGAGTATTTTGTTTGGAACCTGACTACACCTGCTTTCTCTTCTGGAGGGTCTTTGCTTGTGTAACATCAAATCCAAGTGTCCATATCCAAAATCAGGTTATTGAATAGCCTCCCCCCTCTCCCCCATTGTTTTTTGTTTTATTTTTATGCCTTTTCTGTTTGTTTTGGTGTGTGGCTATTATTTTGTGTCATATTTGAGGATGAGGCATTCTGTGTGTCTACTTGGCTGATGTAGCCTGGTGTGTCCATTCAGTCCTGTTAGTCAGAGGAGGAACAAGGAGACCGCCTTGTGAGTCCATGCAAGTAGCATTGTGGTCTCTTTCCTTCCACCTCGGCCCGTGTGAGGAAATGTGCTGAAGCTTTCTCTCAGCTGGTGATCTATCGTCATGGTTAGGTTTACACCGAAGCATTCACTTCATCCTTTTCTTAAAAGACTTGTTTAAGAGGCCTGGGGGCAAAGTCTTGTTTTTAAAATGCTTTCTGTGGAGTCTCTATTACAAGTCCAAGTGAATAATTTTGAAATATGCAAGGTTAGTTTATCCTCTGTTAAAAGTATCAGGCTCTATAAAAGCATATTTGCCCATCATGTAATCTTGGTTTTCCCCACCCATCATCAATGTTACAGTGCTCAAGTGTACAATTTCAGTATGGGTGGAGTATGTAGAGAGGAAGCATTTTGTTTGGTCTGGGGGAGCTTCTTTATATGGGCACTTGGACCACATCTGTTGAATGACACTCTGGTTAAGCCAATAGGAATGTCTGCCAGGTGGATTGTGCAACATGAATCATTTCTGGTGATTTTTGTTTAAGTTCGATGACGAGTCGTGTTACAAAAAAAATTTAAAAATAGGAAAAAGGTCCAGAAGACAAAGGAAAAATTTCAATACAAAGAAAATCCAGGAAAAAAAGCAGAATAAAGATGTTTAAAGGCAATAAAGGGTCATCTTGTGTTTTAAACTGCACACGACTTTTGGACATGGTGAGCAATGACTTTGTGACTATTTTTATTTTAAACTAGTAATTTACCGTTTGTCACCTCACGTTAGATGTGTTTTAAAATGAGTGTTTTGAGCTGCTTACTACATTATGATAATCTGTGATGAGACATCACTGCAGGTGTTAATTATTGACAAAAGTCATAAAAATCTGCCTTTTGTGTTGAAAATGGCAGGACCTGGCTCGTTATAAAAGGTACCCTCATTTGACATCCAATTACACACTCTTAGAATTACTTTATTTAGAAAAGTGTTCAGCAGATAAAAAATAAACTGCACAATGCATTTCACAAATATTTCATGTTGTACACTGCTGATGCGATGCAATCAGTTGACATTAGATTAAGTCCAGCTGCCACACCAGGAGACATTACCTCATTTAGTGATGGAAGACGAGCAGAGTTACCGTGTTTAACTTTACGTCCTCAAAAGTCACATGTAAACGTTAATAACGTGTTAACCATAGGATTCCAACACAACTAACCCTATCTGGTGTCGGATGTGTGACGTACAGTACGTGACGATTGATTCGCTTTAGCTCACCTATGTGATCAGTTTGTCCAAGCAAGTCGGTGTATCAATATAATACAGCCATTCTAATAATCTCATTAGCCACGTCATGGCATCAAATCATCTCAATTTAATTTTAAGGACATGCCAGAGGCATGACTGGCCATTTTCCAGTTGAGTCCTCATTGGCTCTTTCTGAAAGAGTGCTGGTAGAAGACACTGACGTTGGCTGCGTAATCCAGGGTCACCGTGGCGCCGACGCTCTTTGCCCCTAGACGGGCACCGCCGAGCGCCGAAGACTGCTGCGGAGTCAGCAGGCGGTAGCCATGGAAACGGCCCTTGTACTTTTCGGCCACTCCTGCAAGAACTTCAGTGAAGCCTAGAGAGAGAGAAAATACACACAAAGCTCTGAGTTCGTTGCCGCCGGTAGCCGTGTAAGGCTTGTTCGCAAACAATTTAATTTAAAGCCCTTGTGTAAACCCTTATCGGTGTTCTGAGATTATGTGGTTTATCAGGACTCTGACGTGTGACTTGATTGACAGCTACCTGTCTTTCCCACAGTGTCATGTTGCAGCGAAGTGCAACTGGTGTGTGTGTGTGTACACGCAGCGCTGTCTGCTGACAGCAGCAAACTGACCGCAGAGTCTTCCAATCGGAGAAGCTACTCGGTCGAGGTGACTCAAAAAATATACTTGGACTCTTTATTATGGAGGCCTGCGCTAGCTGTCATTTCCAATAACAAACAAACAATATGATGAAAACCATGAAACTAATCCCTGGCAGGTCACACTCACCTGGCTTTAGAAGAGGCCAGCTTTTCCATACGGAGCCCACACATAGGATGGAAACACCACAGTCAGCACTCAATAGAGACTGAGAGAGAGAGACACACACAGAGTATTTCTAGCACTCTAGAAGGTTGGCACTGAGTAATGCTGTGTGTGTGTGTGTGTGCGCGCGTGCGTGTCACCTCCTGTGCCCGACAAAGAACAGCCTCCACATGTTTAGCTAAGACTTTCCCAGCCTGAATAAACACATGCTGACACAGCGCATCACCAGCATCTGCACCTACACACACACACACACACACGTTTGTCCTCATGTCGCCGTGACAACAGTACTGTCATCAATGCTCCCCAACTGTAAATAAATACTATAAAACAGGATGTGGCGAAACGCGCACCTTCAGCCAACTTCCTGCAGAGGCCGGCGAAGTGAGATTTCTGGAAGTTTCTGTAGAGGTGGGGCAGCATGCCCATTAGATTTGTAACCTGGTAGAGGGAAGGAAGGGGGGGGGGGGGTTGACAAGTGATACCGGGATTGTGTGTACAAGACAGTAAACAATCAATTAAAAAAGAGACTACTCTCATTGTTACACCTTTAAATTAATTTTGATAGGATTTTAATTATCTGGAAGGAATTCTGTACACATACAACTGTGTGAATTACTATCCTTTCACCTTCATAAAAGAATTAAAAAAAAAAAAGTCTTATTCATCTGGTCGGCAAACGCCCGGAAGTGACGTTGCGTGAATGCTTAGTAAGACAACTCAGTGAAAACACGTTTTTTTTCCTATGTGGTCCAAATCCGTATCAATTAATGCTTCTTCAGATTCAAAAAATGTTATTAATCCCAAGGAGGGCAATCTATTTGCAGTTGACCCCAACCACAAACATTTAGCATTACATCAAACACAGCTCAGTCAACAAACGAACAAACAAGGTCAGAGTAGGACGAGTAATAGTGTAAAATAGATAGAACATTGCTACAAGATGTCATAAAGTATAAAGCACAAAAATGATAAGAAAACATTATTAGGTTGGCCTATAATATTCTTTGCCTTCTTTTTTGTCTGATTTTTTCAGAGGGAACACAAGTCTCTCAGTTTGACTCCAATGATCTTGGAGCAAACCTTGACGATGGCATACAGACTGTTATTGTCCTTAATGGATAACCCATTAAACCAATAGATGCGGGAAAAGCTTAGAAGACTTTGAATAAAATAAAAAGAAAAGTTACTTAAGATCTTTCCACTGACATTAAAAGAGTTCAACACCCTTATTAAATAGATTATTTGTTGTCCTCTTTTGAGGATTGATTGTAAACTTAAACTAAAGTTAAAGTTTACAATCAATCACAAATCAATCACAAACTCCACAATCTGGACTGGTTACTATTGTTCCTGAAATCAATAATAATTTCCTTAGTATTTAATACATTAAGGTCAAGATTCTTGGCATCGCCTGGGAGATCTTCATAATATGACTATATACTAAATACTCAAATTCAGCATGATAAATAAAAATAAACAAACAGACTTTGCTAAACCCATGTGAATAGCCTACATGTGACAGTTTCACCACGGTTTAATGTTTTGTTGCTAGGCCACAGCCATTTGTTGCCACCGAGTGTTCACCGAGTTCTCAAGTCACTGCCGGATATGTCGTCACGCCGACCAAACGAATAGAGTTGAGTTTATAAAGGATCAAAAACCATTCACCATTCCAGGCTGAGTGGTGAATAATTCATACGCTAATCATATTTACATAGTGAAGTATTCCTTAAATAGCTCATGGATGTGCTGTTAACACACACATTTGTCAAGTTCTGGTTTGTGTACATATTTTCATTTGCACGTTTACGCACAGGAAATTTCATGACTGTCGGCACATCCATTCCTGGCAGGTGCCAGAGGAGGAGATTGACCTCTGACCTCAAAGTATTCCTCCATGGCTTTTCTGACGTGTGTGACATCATGAGGGGGCGCGGCCAGCTTGTCTCTGGCATCAAACACGGTCTTCACTGCTAAATGTGAGATCCAGAACGCTGGGCAAGACACATAAGTCAACTGCATATGTAAACACATTGCATCATCAGTTTACGGCAACATGACAGAAACATACCTGATCCCTCATCTCCCATCATGTGACCCCAGCCCCCACAACCAATCTGAGAGCCGTCTGGATTCACCAGTTTGCAATTGGAGCCCGTCCCTGATATCAGCACTATGCCTCCTAGGTGAGAGAGAGAGAGAGAGAGAGAGAGAGAGAGAGAGAGAGAGAGAGAGAGAGAGAGAGATATATATAATATCTATAGAATAAACTGACAAGCTTCACCCCACAAAAATAAAGGATCACATTTTCATAATTCCATATTTGAATATAGGGCTATAGCCTACAGCATGGCATATAGTTTTAATTAAAAAAAAAGTTTGAGTAATAGTTTGTAATATTCTAAAGAAGTAAAACAATGTCTTTTAAGTAATCAATTTTGCCATCTCTCCCCTCCTTTGAGGTTAATGTGTTTTGTACATGCTCCCAAAAAAATAAAATAATAATTTGATTAAAATCGTTATTGTCCATCATACTGAAAATAATTGAGATTAGATTTTTATGCCAAATGGCCCAGCCCTATCTACAGAAAGCTACTCGGAGCCCACTTTGAGAAAAGCGAGGGAAGAAAGGGGGAGAGGAAAGAAGTAAGACAGGAGGGGTCAGTAGGGGACTGGACAAGAGACAAACCAACCGTAATCTACGGCAGAATGGCCCCCTTGGTCCAAAGCAACGAATGTGCCCATTATATTTGCACATGTAAGTATTAGAAGGTGTAGTCAGCTATTATAAGCCAATACACGTGTCAAATCAACATAATAACTCCTTGCATTTTGCTATCTGTGCGCACTGAAAAAGTTATCCGGTACATATAATGCCCTTTGATTCGCAATGCATTTCCATGGACGGAGCTTCTGATGGCCAGCGCCCACTGGTGGCGGCGTTTCCAGCGGCACATCAAAGAAATGCACTTTTAACGTTCACAATGTAAGGAGGAGCTCAGAATTCTGCAAACGTTTAAGGCACGTTTATGGCTTAACGCGACCTATAACACGATAAAGTTGGTTACAACTCTCATGAACCAAGAAGTGACATGCAGTTGTAAAACCACACCCATGGCAACTTGTCTAAATCATGGGTGTGATTCCAGCCCGATGGGTCTAAATGTCTGTGATACAAAGACAAATAATAATACATTTACAAAAGACAGCTCTTTACCACAGTCGCTGGCTGTTGCCATGGCACCAATTGCGTCTGTAGTGATGAAGTAGTCTTTGCTGAGATCAGGAAAGCGTTTCTTCATCTCAGCGATCAGTCCGTCTATCGCGTCCTTCTGTTCCCCCCCACTCAGTGACATGCCCTGTACACACGCACGCACACATACATGTGACTATACAAGACTGCCAATGTAAGCACATAAAAGCGTATAGTTGCTGTTGGGTTTAACGGTATACTACGACTCACCAATGAGCGTATGGGCTTATTTACATCCACCCCTGCCTCATTTTTGGCCCTCTGAACCATGTCGTTGATGGTCTCAATACATTTATCTACTCCCACCAACTGAAACACAACACAAACTCATTATGAGAACGCATTAGGTCACTTCAATGTTTTCATTGCTACCTCTCAACCTCCTATAATGTATCCAATCCACCCGCTCGCTCGCTCACCCAGTGGTTCGTGGATGGTCCCTCCGTCTCTGATAAGATCTTGCCATCTCCTGTCACCAATACGGCCTTGGAGTGAGTCCCTCCGCTACGAAGAAGGGAAGAGAATGAACACGTTAAGTGCGGAAAAGGACTCAGAATTAATTTCATAACGCAAGGTTGGCCATGTTCCAAAGATCAGTGAAGTGTTTGTTACATGCAGCACCGTAATGCATGCTGATCGGTCGGTTACAGCGCATTTCTACTAGTGAAAGTGCTAAACCAACATTTGTATGCAAGTTCTTGAAGGATAGTCTACTACAACATTGCTCGACACTATCAACTGCTACTTCACAATAGCAGAATGGTACATTATTACGCTTTAATTAATGTATTCTTCTTACCCTTCTACACCGCCGAACACCAGATCCATGTCTGTCTTCCTGCTTGGTGGCGTCAACTGCGCATGACTCGTCCTGGCGAAAATAGCCTATTTAAAATTGCAGCGTTGCCCCCAATACCCAGAGGATGTCAGTATTGTATTATTAAACGAGAGAGAGAGAGAGAGAGAGAGAGAGAGAGAGAGAGAGAGAGAGAGAGAGAGAGAGAGAGAGAGAGAGAGAG
>JAODTR010003785.1:0-12536 GCA_025399935.1 Amblyopsis rosae | reverse complement strand
GTTTGAATTTCGAGTTCGAAACCGAACCTAATAATTTTCGGTGTTCGGTTTTGAGCCGAAACCGTTACACCTCTAATATATACATATATATACACACATACATACATACATATATATACACACATACATACATACATACATATATATACACACACACATATACACACACGCACATTTCTGCCACTGTGTGACCCTTGCTTCCATCCTTTTCTCCTCCACATGCAATGTCAATAATATGTAGTGCCAGAGCCTGGCTTCTCCAAACCTGTATCCCCTGCTCCAAGTCCTCTCTGACGAACACATTCTCCAATTCATGGTTGATGCCTTCCACGCAGCTTGGCACTCGGCATATGAGAGACTTTGTCACAGGAATAGTTGACAGGCCTGATGGAATACCTTTGGGCTGGAAAGATATTATACAAGCAAGGTTAAAAAATACAAATATAAAAATAACACCAAATCCACTTAGCGTACATTCAGTCAAATTGATCTATTTGCCAAGCATTCAATTCAAAATGATGTCTTCGGTGGTCAGGTAAAAACAGAAAATGGAATTTTGATAGATTAAGGTATTTATTTGATTTATTTTGAAAGCATGTTTTGGTTAGGCAGGTTTCAGTAAAACAAGGTCAATATTCATTCACACTATAGCCTTTATCAGTGGCACACAAGTCATCTCTCAGGAGGAACCCTCCAATTTTGATGTCAGAATGTTAAAGTAGGGCAATACAAACATAGATCAATAGTTTTGGTCTGTTTATGTTTATTTTCCCACAGAGGTTAATGTGTGCGGTTCCTAGGAATCGTTTAATGAATGAACCACAGAAGGGTGAGTGAACAGGACATGCCCTGAGATGTTCTGCTGATCAGAAGCATACCAACTCACCAATAACTACATCTACCAAATGGAATGCCGCAGGCAGAGAAACATGGACTGTGACCAATGCTCCCTTTATCAAATAGTGGAATACTGGTAGCAAAAAAACGCATCAAAGCGTACAAGGGAATTCATAAATGTGATTGACTTTAAACCTGATTGTAGGTTTTCCAGCTTTGAATTGAATCATGCAGTTAGATTAAGGCTGACTGTCTCCTTTGATTAATATATTTATAACACAGTAGAATGCAGCTCAGTTAGTGAAGAACAAAGTTCACACACCTGATAACCTTGTGATCGTAGTAAGGTAAATATTCTACAATGGTTTATACTTGATAGCAAATGCTGTGGTGTGGTTGAGATCCTTTCTAACCACTTCAGCACATGGCATTTACTTAAGCCACTATTTTTATTTGCTTCTCTCGGCCCCAAAATAACTAATACAGCTCTCTCCTGCCTGCTATATTCTTGCAACTTGTAATGAAATGAATGAAAATGTCACGTTTCCAGATTTTGCAATTGTTAACACACTTTATCACTGGCAAACCTGCACCCAAAAGCACACTGCAGCTGCTAAAACAGGTTTCATAAGCCCTAGTTGAATCAAGTTTCCATATCCCCCAGAAGAAATGAGGGCGATTAAATTGCAGTGGAAATGCTGTTGCCTGAATTGGATTCATTTGACACGCTGGTGGCAAAACAACGTGTGGCTTACGTGGTGTGGGTAGTGACAAGTGGTGCTACCTCACCTGAGTGGAGCTGTGCTGGGCCTGCTGCATGGAGCCCTGCTCCCTGTCTTTACTGTGCCAGCTCACCTGCTTGCTACGTTGCAGCTGCAGCCTCAGCTTAGCGATCTGCTGGGAGAGGTGAACGTGTGGTTTCAGTGAGGCTGCCCACATGTCGTATGAAACGGCACAGCTGAAGCACACTGGCATGTATGTGCAGATGACATAGGTACACGCCTCCACTGCGTTAAAGACGAAGAACAATATGCTGCTACGGTAGGTGGAAAGAGTCTTATCTGCTGACCGCTAACAATGACTCTTTTCACCACAGTACATTAGTGACAACAGAAAACAAGTCACACTTTGAAGCGTGACCTCATTGTTTTGATATCAAGTGTAAATACATGTGAATAACTCAGGTGACAGATGACCTAAGACAATAACACTTTGCAAAAAGTATTGCACAAAGAAACTACAACCAACTGGGAAAATATATAGTTTACCAAGAAGTAGTCTGATGTATTTCATGCGTAACACTAGAAGAATACACATTCTGCAGTGTTCACAAAGCACTCAACCTGACTCAAAATGATAACTGCTGCGCAGCCAGTGTTTAAGAGGCTGGAGAAAAAAGCTGTTTAGCCTATATAAGCGTATCTATGGGTTTTGCAGTTTGCAGACACAGGTGTGGCTTTTGCAGTTGATCTCGTAATCCTCTCTATGCTGTTGACAAAGAGGCTAACTCTTTGTATAGGATGTCCTCTTTTGCATGAAAGCCACAGTGGTTTTATAAGCTATGGTGCTGTTTTGTGTTCATTTACAGTCCTCAGCAGGTACTGCTGTGGATAGTGACAAGTCTAGGCAATCTCAATGTACTCTTAGAAAAAGGAGAAAATTATTATTTCTTGGTTAGGCAATTGAGGGCACAGAAAAGGCTGCTGAGATTATCTATAAAACTGTGTGTATATATATATATATATAAAATCTATGCATCAGTATCTTAACATTGTGGGCCAAATCTCATGTAAAAAACCATCTAAATCTAATGGTTTACTAATATTATTATTTGAGTGAGAACATGACTGAAGTGATATTGTCCTGAGTGTGGAATATGCCAGTAGCATTGACGTTTGAGTTGCCCCTGTGCTTCAGACCAACCCATTAGTTGACGCATTTACACAACAGATAACAGTTATCATTGCTCCTCACCATGCTGTCAGCAGTAACAAGTTAAGATGGGAAGGAGGGGGGGGTGGGGGTACCACATGTCTCTTACAGTCTCACAGCCTAGATCCAAACTCCTCCACTGTCTCAAAAAAAAAAAAAAAAAAAAAAAGCCCACAACGGGATACAAGGGTGTAGTGAAGTTGGAGAGAAAAGGGTTATATTTAGACTGTGGTCGAGAGAGCTTGGAAACTAATAGTTCCATGTGGTCTTCTGGTCGGCCATGAAGCCAGGCAGATAGATGGGAGATGAGGCCAGCCTTCTGCAGCACAGTATTTAGGCTAACCTCAGATCCTGACAAATAAAACACATTTCGAGTGAAATGGGCAGGACCTCAATAAAGGACCAAAACAAGCTCTGGCTGCGTGTTTAGTAGTGCATTAATGAGTCAACGACTAAGTGAATGTTTTCAGACAAACCAGCTATTCTGGTTTACTGTAATTTGCCATACACAAGCCCGTTTTATTGTGCTATTGTACCTGCGGTGTCTGTCTGAATAAAGGCAACGAGGCTTACCTCTTTGAGGTGGTCCGCACTGCCCCATGAGGCAGAGCGCTGGTTGGGACTTCCGTGGTCCGTTCCCTCATCTATCCAGAGACCTGGAGTCTGAAACACACAGTGATTGTCCTTTAGTTCTACTGAAGCATCAAGATATGTATCAAAAGGGAAACATATACATCAAGGGCTCAGGTTTCATACAGGGTCTGGTCAATATAGTAGAAAAAAAACATTTGTCCTATTTTTTCATAATCAATCACCATAACTGTTTCAAAATGAATTGTTGTGGTGTGAGGAACATGCTGTAAAGTTAAACGCATATAGCAGAGCTCTAATACGCTTATCACTTAACAAGCTTTATAAAGCAAGCGTGATAATCATAACCACAGTGGTTAACTTCCCTTTTTTACTTTCTTGCGCACACACACACACATTCGTAAGTGATATAAACCTCCTGGTTAATAAAATCCTGGATTAAATATAGTATGTCATTAAATATCATGGTAATGGTCACAAAAGTGCTCCATTTCATAATTTGGTAATGCCCGTTTCTGATTAATCCAGGGATTAGGTACCATAAAGCACCCATGTGGCTTTGTGCCGTCACAGCAGGGCCTGCCCTATCCTGGCTACAGATTACATGTGCCACTGGTTAACCCATAAAGTAACTACTTGTCTACTTGTAAACTAATTGTGGGCTAAATGTTGTTATCTATAACTCAAACCAATGGTAAAGTTTCAGTATTGTATAGCCATAACACATATGGCCATGTCTATTCATGGGATTCCAGCCACGAGCATGAACAATCTACAATATCCAATCATATATAATGTATCTACATACTTATAACATTGAAGGAAAACTAATTGCTGGTCAAATTTGCTTTGTAACTTATAAAATTCAGTACAGTTTTACAAGATATAAACATGTTTAAATTATATTCTCAAGCATGGCTGCCTAAAGGCAAATTCAGCATTACAACAAAAACACTAAATTTATAATCATTGCATCTCTTATCCTATGCATGTCCTTAACATATTTGATTAACAGTGCTGGAACAGTGCTAGATCAGGGACAATGCAATACTGTGAAGTCTTGTATACAAATCATACTCAAGCAAAAAGCGCATAGTCAGTTGTGTCCCATATCTTTTAAGGTTCTATAGCATAAACAAGGAAATGGTTAAATTATGTAAATATATGCAAAAAGAGAAACAGACTGAGGATGATTCATGAGCCTGTTGGAGACCACATACTTTCCCCTTGATTATGCACATCAACTGTGACTCTATTCCTCAAACAAATCTTCGAACGTCCAAAAGATAACAGCCAGTACACTAGTATGAAAAGCATCAAATGTCACTGTCCACCCACTGCCTTGCATATGACCCCACTCTTGACAGAGCAAGCTCTATGGTACTATGAATAACGTGCTCCTGTGATATGGAATCTCGCACTGTGAATAATGAGGAACACCAGTGAGGCCTTTCTGGCTGGCGCTGGTTCCCCCAGAAAAGGACAGCGGTTTAAATGGAGGCTTGTGCTCTCATAAAGAGAGCACTGTGTATGGCTACGCTGGATGGCAGATGTGTAGCTAGCCTTTAGCATTAACATTTTGTGCATGGCCTATGGAATGGCCAGTGCCGTTTGATGCCACTGCCAAATGTTGACGGGCTGAACACTGCAGCCTAATCCGCTCATGCAGAATACAGATTGCCGTTAGCGGGATAAACGGATAGATTAACGGAGTACAACTGGAGTGCAAACCGAACATGAAATCTAGTCTACAACAGCAGGCCATACATGTACCACCACTGGAGACCTTAATGTTATGCTTTTAAGTTACATTTTGTGTAGGTTAACAAGATAAACAATCTTTATTAAGATGCCCTCTAAGGCTCACACTTACACTAGCCTGTGTTGTGTGCTTTGTACACTTGTGTGCCTGGTGCAGCTTGCTTCACAGTACGATTTCCAGCCAGGGTTACATGCAGGCAACATCCTCAAGAACCCGGCACTGCTCTGAAGCAGGATACAATGATAGGGCTTCAATACAATTGCAGAGGAATTTGTCTCCGTTTGTTTATATTGCATGCCGAGACATGTGAATAGAATACCAGTGAAATGAATGAAATGAAAACATGCCTCTCTTTTAGCTAGTTGACATACCCGTTTCTCTCTTAATGTGTCTGAAGCCTTTCCGGAGAATTGAGAAATATCTTGAAGAAATATGTGTTTACAGTATGATGTAACCACAAGCTTGCTTTGATACTTCATAAAACGTTCTGCACATTTGTATTAATTCAATTCTTCTTGTGGACAAATCTGAAAGACATTCAGTGGTGGCGCAGGCTGTGCAATGCATTGCTAGGATTATGTCAAACAGTGTGTGTGCGCCTCTGTGTTGCGGTCTAATCTTCATACAGACATACGCTGTGTGCTCCAGCCACAGGGCCTGGAGCAGGCAGACCTATCCCAGCAGAGTGATTAGCATATGTATGGGGCCCTCTGCTCTTCAACTCCCACACAAAAGGCAGGCGAGCCGGGCAGCCCCGAGGGCCAGGTGGTGAGCACTAGGATTTCTCCCCTCCTCGGCCGTGGCCCGGGGGACAGGTGCAAACAGCTTCACCTCCGTGCACAGCCACGTCACAGCTCAAAGGAGAGGAGGCCGTCTTCAACGTGTGCGCCCGTGCAACAAAAGGAGCCAGGGATCTTTTGTCTGCTGGTTTCTGCTGTTGATGGTGTGCTAGAAAGAGTTGGGCTCCAGAATACAGCTCGTGAACAGGAAGTGGTGTCTTACTATACTTCAGAGAGTGTTGCTTGGTGACAGTGGCATATCATAGATATCTTCAAATATTATTAAATAAAAGCATATATTAATAGAATGTCTAGAACTATGATTGCATTATGCACTGGAATAAAATAGCAATTTCTTCCCCTTATATTTTCAACAACATGTTGCACAATTACTTTTAAAGTACTGGAAATTATCAAGAACATTTTCCATGCTATTCGGGTCTTTCCAGACAGGAACCCTATGATTAGAGTAAAGTGTTCTGTATACAGATACTTCAAGAGATCTCTTGTGGCCCACTCACCACTTCCTCAGCCAAGGCACAAAGAAAGTCTAGGTGAATGAAGGGTTAAAGGGACGAATCCCATGTAAATGAGGCTTGGCGGCCTTCATTCATGCACATGAAAGGCCTCTGTTAGGAAGAAGGGAGCAGCCCTGGTCAATGGCCTTGTCATGATCATACATATTCAATATGCTTTCATAACAAAACCCAGAAAAACTGCATTTATTCACACGCAGTGATTAGTGGATATATATGTGGGCTACTACCCAGAAACGCTACAGTCTGGTCCAACACATGACCTTTTCATAGGCCTTTATTTTGGTGGAGTGAAAACCAGACTTTTGAGTACTTAACAACATTATTAAACTAACATAATATGTGGGTATTCAGCACTAGCAGCAGAATGGAAAGCTAGCGCCATGCAAAAGATAACTGCACTAACTCTTTGACTATGGCTGGAAAGTTCATGTCAACCTTATCAAACGCTTTGCAGGGTTTCCAATCGTCATTGCATTATGAAATGGCTGGCTGAGAATGAGGAGGCCAATTTGGAAATGAAAGAGACCATGCCCTGTGTGTGTCCTGAATGGCAGGTACCTGTGTGGCTTTATCTTTCATACAGGAGGGGTAGTGGCCATGGGAATCCCGAGGCCACTGGCCAGTGAGGTAGGGTGCTGTGATTGCATCCAGGGACGACGTTCGACGGATGGCAGTGGAGCTCCGAACCAGCAGCTTGGACCTGTCTGCTGTTGAACGAGAGGAGAGTCCAACGTGACATCGTGCTCATGTAGGGTTTACGGACTCCGTCAGGCTACTGCTAGCTGAAGTCCAGCAATCATATCCAAATTAACATACACCAGAATTACACTCCAGAATTACTTAATGGCATGTTGACAAGAACATAATGGTTCCTCATTTTACAAGAATATTACGTGTGGCAATGCCATCTCAATGCAGTCAACCCATATTAAGCCTCTGGAGTTTCATGTAGGCTTAGGATATAGTCTCGCAGTGCTTTCTTACCTGTACGATCCCACACACAGTCATGTCAATCAGAACAGATCCTAATATTTCAATACTTTTGCAGAAATACAATTAACTTTGATTATGTGATTATTTAAAAGCATCTCTGATATTCAAAATGTTTACCTAAATCTACCCTGCCAGTTTTGCTAGTTAAAATACAGGCAGTTTGGATCATCTTTGAGTGTGCGGGGTAGCAAGTATGAAAACGTAAATGTAAGTATAACAGAATGGTCTAGGCTTATACAGGGCAGTTCAACACACACACACACACCACCCACATAAGAACCCATAAACAACCACACCACACTACAATGCACATCAATACCGCCAGCATCCACTCAACATTCCTGCAGTTACTTGCAGTAAAAACACCCAAACAGGAGCATTAAATCATGGTAAAAGTGCAGTAAGGAATGATGGAAATGCATTTGCCATGATTACACTGGGTTGATCACTGAAAATCAATAGAAGTTTGATTAATATCAAAGATTCTAAAGTGTTGATTGAGGCAGGTGACTAGACCTCTCGTTCATTCTTCCTTGCCCAAGCTGACCGATGCAAGCTTTTTCAAATACCAAAATGCAGGCAAGCACAAAGTGAACGATCTACACTGGGTATCGCTCTCTTAGCAGAACAATATAGGCCTAGCAGTTCATTGCTGTTTTTAGTTCAGAGAATACATAGGCATACCCACCCTGAGGTATTGCCTAAGTAAGCTTTCTACAGTCAAATTCCCTGAAGCACTGTAGACAAAGGAATCGGGCGTAAATTTCCATTAATATTGATACAGGCCACAGACAGTGTTTTCATAATCAAGCTTGTGGTTATTTTCCACCGAACTAGGGTACAGTAATCTCCTGATGAGAAAAAAAAGCCAAGACTTTAAAGCAGTCCATCTGCTTAGTATATGCATATACATTTGTTATACATACACACACAGTGAAATTTCAGCTATATTTCTCTTAACTATGAATTTGTGAAGATGCAAAAAAGTCTTAGTTTTGGTGCATGTTTTAAGTTGGAACTCGTGGAAATAAGCATGTCATCTCAATCACAGGAGTGTGTGGAATACCATAACCCAAGTAGTTCAGGGTGGGCAGTCGTTTGGCTGGTTTAAAAAAAAAAGCGAAATAATGCCTTGAATTCACGACTTCATGGTTTTCACTGTAAATTCTTAATATTATAGTTTTGCTGCCACAATGTTTAATGAAGGGCACACAAAAACCTTGACATCTCAAAACTACCATAAATTTGACATACAACAACCATTTATTACAGTATTTCTTTTAGCAGAGCTCATTGGTTTGATTTAGCCATTAATTGTTAACAAAGCTTAATTTTGTTCCTAGATATAGAATTTGGTGACATATTTCAACCCACAATTGCACACTAAAAAAAAAAAAAAACGAATTTGGCCAACGTGTTGGTTTTCCCATTTGATCCTACTCTGCACTTTGAATGTTTGACAATGAAGCAGGGCCAATTCAGCATGGCTGGCATATTGACAGGTAGCAGGACAGTGACTGTTGGGATCGGGTGGTGAGAGAATGATGTCATGGTGCTGAGCCTAAAGGTCACGAGGGGTGTCGTCCCCCCCCCCAATCACCTTTATCCTGTCATCTTGTCCAGGTAACTTGAATGGAATCCAATTACTACGTATTGTGAGTGCAGCTGCACCTTTTGTGCCATCTAGATTTTATACTGTAATGATCTAAAAATATATAATTTACACTTAAGCCACTTTTCTAACAATAGATTAAATAAAAACAATTGAATCACAATGAATTGCAAATAACTATTATTAGATATAGCCATATGCAATCATACAATAACCTGCATCTGCTGCATTTCAGAGAAGGGTCACATGTCAGACATATTCTGCTTCAGCATTAATAATGCAAGATAACTAAAGTGATAGACATTTTATACTGATGCTCAGTAGGTGTCATGGTTCAAATTTGGCCCTGAACTAAACATTTTGTCAATGAATCACTGCCATGTTTGCACTTGTGCTATCGATAATATGTATGTAATGACAATGCATAAAACCTGTGCACCACCAACACAGCTGCAGGATAATGTGTGGATATAACGTGTAGCATTTAACTGCCACACAAGACACATTGGTTAATCAGTTGTTATACTTCTAGCTGCTCCAACTCGACCTCAGAGGACCCAAATCCGTGTTAAAAGTCAAACAGGATATCTTACGCCTGTTTTGAAAAGATGGTCACAGCCACCAAGCAGAGCTCGTTTCCATCATCACAGCTAATGTGGGACACTGCTGAGGGTTAGAGGTCACCTCTGTTTCCAAGGTCTAAGGAATGTGAAGCATGTCATTTGGGTGGGACATTAAAACAGAATACTAGGGAACGCTGATGCTTCCGGCTCTGAAGTGTAGAATTAATCCAACATGACACCCAGCCATTTAAGGTAAAAGGTAGGCCTAGGCTAAGTAGTGAAAGAGAGAAGAGAGATACGCAGTATCTGGTGGTGCCTACTGTAGTGAAACAATCTTATAATTCTACTGAGTGCAACGTGTGGCGATTTATGGCGCCCTCTTAAGTACGGATGATAATTTCAGTTAAAATAACTGGCTTTCTTTCAGGGCAACTGGAAGTTATACAGAAAACCCCGTGATAAAACAAGGAGATCCTGGTTCAGTTGCCACTTGTCCCCTATTGAAAAAGAATGTAGTGTTTTATAGATTTGTGTTTCAGACATTGGCCAGATGGCGCATGGATGTATGCGAAACATGCTCTGAAAATTGCAATTATACTTAGTGAACAAACACTGCTGGTCATTGTGGGTTATACAGCCGGTCAAAGATAGCGACAGCACAGCATTGATAACAGGGAATACTGGAAAATTAATAAAGAACGGATCGACGTGCTGTAAGCAGCCGATTGAGACAAGTCATGAGTTTCATATCCTGTTCCTTCCTATATTTGTATCACCCGTAATGTTCCAATACAGCCCTTGAATCCACGTCCACGTGCCAGGCAGGCATAACGAATTATAGTGAATGGTTATGGCCTGATAGTTAGCTTACCACTGTGTCTAAAATGGGACATCTACGGGCCCACAATACAGCGCTCAGCATTCATTTCAGATTGTTTGTTCAACATCTGTTTAACGTCCAGGAGAAATAATGGAGCAGACAGTCTTTCCATGGAAGTCCTACTCATGCGATCCCACAAAAGCATGATCGTAAAAGGAACTACTACGACTCAACACTATCATAAATATACGGGGCCAAAAAGTTATCACAATGTTGTAACATGGAAGTGACACACATTGCATTACTACTTTATAGAAGTGGAAAAGTAACTTTACCTCTGGACACGGTTAAGTCGGGTGAGCACGAGTCCTTAACATTTTCCGGGGACAGTCTTTGCTTGGCCTTTGCACCAGTGTTAAGTATCGGACTTGTGGGACTAGAGCCACAGCTATTGGTAGGTCCACTGTTTCCACCGAGGCAGAGTGAAGGCTGTGTCCGCGTCGGACTGCCCTGACCACCGCTTAGGAGTTGATAGGGCACGGTGGCACGGATGGGGTGCAAGCGGCAGCTGTTGGACGCACCCGGGGAGCCCGCATTGCTACGGCGTACTCTCGACTGTTGAAGTGAGTTGCTGGGAGTTGACATTCTTCTATAGTTTATCAAATCGCAATATAGTGTGTTCTGAAAACCTATTACCAGTGGTTTTGCTTCTGTTGGGAGGAAAAGGAAGATAAACATAAGCCGTTAGCAAAACATAACGCTTCCTTTAATTTTTTTCTCCTCGCGGCCGAGCTCATTGTAGGCTACAGATTGTCTGGGACGAAATACTAAAATATTCTTCGGCGTTCAACTTACCTGGATAATGTTATAGCATGTTACCTCATCCACGACCATAATATGTTTATCTTAAACGTTATTTTTACAAACTTTCATATTTAAAAGCTTTTTTTTATATCTATCCCCATGTCTACACTCATTCTAAATGACAGTTGTGTCGACAAAACTAGTGGCTGATGCACGTGGGCGGGTTACGCTCTATAATTCTGATGATGTGGTTGGACAGTAGTTATACAGTGTCATCAGTCATTGGTGCAACTTGTCTGTAGACTGTACTTTTACCCAATCACTAAAAGGATGCAGAATTATGTATGAATCAAGTCAGAGGCTTTGCTAAAGTTTCAGACTAGTTTATAGCTGCAACCAGATATCTTAACTTATTTAGTAGCATTTTGGTGACCTTGTTTTGGAAATATCGGCCTAAATGGTTAATGTCTATCACTTTTAGTGTGCATTGAATGACAAACAATTCCCTGGTTATCTGCAGGTGGTTCAGTTCCATTTAAATCATAAAACAAGACTTTCACTGCATTTAGGCCATACATGACAACTTTCAGACTACACATGAAAATCACATTATGTATAAAGTACTGAAAAACAAATGGATAAATAAATGTAAAATTGTCTTTTTGGTTCTCCAATTTGTCATTTGAAATTTATTTGCAAAGGAAGACATTGACATTTTAGTAACAGTTTTCAAAACACTACAATGCTTTTGCAAGTTGTCAAACCTTTTCTAACAGCCCACAAAAGGGCAGCAGCAGGCCTATAAGTCCTCCCACATTGAGACCCAGGATGAATGCAAGAAGTGTACAGTAGCTCCTGTGGCCTCATCCCTTCTCCATGACTAAGTGATTTAGCCATCTCTGGTGCAAGCCCCCCCCCACCCCCCACTTAACAATGTCTCCCCTGGGTTTGTGGCAGCCGAGGGAGGGGTGCAAAAAGAAAGCGAATGCACGCGGTCACAATGCCACTTCGTGCTGCACCCATTATGTGTGGTGTGCATATTCCGGGCAGACTTTGGGTAAAGTGTGTGTGCGTGTGTAAGGTGACAGGGCTCAGGCTGTGTGCTTGCTTGCTTGCTTGCTTGCTTGCTTGCTTGCGCTCTCTCTCTCTCTCTCTCTCTCTCTCTCGTCAATGGCGTACAGGCAGCTGAGGCTCTTTATGAGAGGAACAATCTGGAGGGTCTTGTCAGAGTGCCGAGCAGCTGCTGGTATCTGCAGACCCTCTTTCACAGAGCCCAAGCCTAGAGTGGGGTTGTGAATACGTGG
>JAODTR010003784.1:0-12537 GCA_025399935.1 Amblyopsis rosae | reverse complement strand
AAAAACATCCAGAACGAACGTTCAAGGCAAAGCGTTCTATATTAGTTAAAATGTAACTTCATACAAACTTTTTTTTAATTATTATAAACGTTCTTGAAACGTTCTTTGAACGTTAGATTAAAACGTTTTCTTAAAAACATATATAGAACCTGGAACGTTAGCTAATGTTGTGGGAACGTTCCCTGCTAGCTGGGATACCTCCAAAAAAGCTAAAACTATTATATCTGTATATTATACAGTACATCTAAATATACCTTGTATGCTATTTTACTGGTTGGAATTACAGTAGATGTTTGTTGACACACTTAATATTTTGTCGATTTACTTAACTGTACAGACTGAATGCTTTAGATGATCTAAGTGCTTATCTGCCCCCACAAACATTTGATCCATTTGAAGTCTATAAAATAATCACTGGCATTTTGTGCCATCAATCAAATCAAATGGGCAGTGACAAAATATCTGTGATCAAATTAACCTGTGATAGATTAAGGAATGTAAAGATACAGTATACTCTTCAAAAGAGAAATACACTACATTACCGTAAGTGCTATTAGACTTACTTGAAAAGTGCCATTGATCCTGTATAACATATTCATATACCCCTCCTCTACTACACTGTAGAGTTCAATTCGGTGCCCACCATCATACAGTAATATTAATATAACCTTCACGTGTCTAGTTTATGTAAATGCTAAATAATACCCTGAACTGTTAAGTAAATACATTGCAAATATTAGGCTTAACTGACACAGCAGTATTGCTGTTTTTCTTGGCCCTGAAGGGAGCCATTTTGGCCCTATCAGCTGGCCTATCAAGCGGTTCATGAAGAAAAGATATTGGTTGTGAATATAATGTGTGCTGAGTATTTGCCAGATGATGTCATGGTCATTTGTCACTGATATGTTGCATGGGACACATTTTGGAGATTATTATTTGGCCCATAGTGCAATTGATTTTTACTGGATGAGCCCATCAAAAGCTATACAATATTTTTACTGCTACTGAATGTACCCAACAACGACAACAACAAAACAAAAACTCCCTGTAACCTGTTCCTGGATTTGACTGCATGTGAGCAGATCATCTGATGAACATTTGGGTGGAAGGAAAGTCCATGTATACCAGGAATGAAGGCAAGCCTGCTGTGTAATTAGCTGACCACTACAGGACAGCATATGCTGTAATATCAGTAGTACGTGGATTAAACCTGGCATGGAACGCTAAGTTCCACATTGTTATATTCCAGTAAATATAGGCTACTTTAAACGTAGTCCTGGGAGTCTATCAACTGGATCAGACGAATTAAACTAATATACACACACATTGTGGATGGCAGCATGTTTGAGCAGTATGTGTCAATGCTCTCTACTCTTGGTACCTGCGTCAGGTTAATATGGAGGTTGATTGTATCATACAGTACATGTGACCTTCAGATGTGGTTCAAGGTACATTAGTGTGCTCACTCTCTGGGTGAGATTACATGCCTTGCAGCTGGGTATTAGTATTGTACATTAAAACCTTATCTATTGAGTTAACTGTCAAGAATGCATCTTTCCACTGGAGGTTCTTCATGACTTTGTGTGTGCGTCGTGATACGGTTTGGTGATATAATATAATGTACAGTATATCATCTTCAACTTGAATATGTGGGTGATTTGAAACTAACATTTCATTCACATTCAATATTTAGGTTTTTACACTTAGCATTCAGTTGGGAATTTTTCATTGGTGTACTCAAAAGGCATTATAAGGCAGCATTATCATGTTCTATTTAAACACCAAGAGTGACTCGAGACAGTGTTTCCATACCAACACTCATCAGAGACACCTCAAGTGTATGAAGTATTATAACGGCAGCCTAAACATGAGCATGCCAACACCTGCGGATGGATGGCTGAGGAGAGAGCAATACCTTTTGCTGAAGGATACTTCAGCAGGACCCTGGTTGTCTCCCATTGGAGGTTAACAGCAGTACTGTTTCTTATAGTAGGTGACCCCACACTATAGGCCCTCAATGGAAGGTTGACAAAATTATGTCTGGGCTTATTGAAAATAAATTGTGAGCATGGATTGTGCCTATTAACTTAGTTGCCAAGCATTTAATTTAGAGATTAAACTAGAATACACAACTACCAACCTAGTCTATATATTTCATAGTAATAAATGTTATGCAACAGTAGAAAAGTATTTTTACCTGCATGGTGCTCACAGAATCTGCATACATACAGTAGGTGAATATTTCTACAATTCTTCCAAACCACTTGACAAAACTAAAAGGCATTACATCCAAAGACCAATTTATTGTGAGTTTTGCTTTCAAACTCCTCAAATGAAGTGACAGTAAGTCAACAGCTCTCCTGTCTTCAGCATGCAGTTCTGTTTCTAGTTGCACAGAAATACAGTGAAATCAACTTTAGATATCAGGAACTTAAACATTCAAAAAGTACTGTCTCACAACATAGGGGAAAATATATAAAAGCATTTAGGATCAAATTTGGGGAATCAACATAACCCTGTAAAATAATAAAAATTTACACCATGACCAAAAATCTGGAACCAAATTAGTTAATTGACTAAAAAGAAACTAGAATTCAGAAATACAAATAATTTATTATTTTATTTTCTGGCTGTTACCTATATGTAATAAATAATATTAAACAATCATTGGACAACAAATAGTTCAGTGGTATTTCACATATTCTTTCTAAAACATCAAAGTTGCAGAACATTGCCAATGAAATCAACCTAATTAACATAATACCAAATCTGTGTTGAGCTTGTGTGACATAAAAGGCACTTTAATACCATTAATTCTAGTTTTCAGTACAACATAAATAACCACTTGAGACATTAAATTTGGAATTGATTGTTATAGGCTATGTAACTGGCATGGGCATAGCCACCGTAAAAGAGCCACATATTCTGCTAGGCTGTGACACTTAAAACTACCTGACTTAACAGAGGAGTACACGTGTGAAATGACTCAGGGAGCTTTAGCAACTTCTCATTTGTGTATTTGCAGTACTGCTCCTGGACAACAAAAGCACAATGGATCATACAGCATGGCCACACGTTGCAATGTAATCTGTAATACAGTATGCCTGATCACATGAGCCACCGCACTGTGATCTATGATTGGACTTATTTTCAGGTGCTCTGTGTGTGTGTGTGTGTGTGTGTGTGTGCGTGCGTGCGTGCGTGCGTGCGTGCGTGTGTGTTGATATTTCAGTGATAAAGTACTGAGGTGGCATAACATAGCAACAAGTGTTGAACAGCAGAGGCATTGTATACACTGTGGGCACTCCGAGGTTGTAAATCATGGCTCTGCTCTTTTCTAGCAAACCTAAATCTGCCCCTCTTATAATTATAAAGGGTACAAAGGGTTCATTCGGGACACATGAACCTCTCTCCCATTTAAGGTTCAGACATGCCAGTATGTATATTCCTTGGTCATCATCACAACAGTAACACATTTCACTGAACCTATCCGTAGTCCTGCCGTAAACATAACGACATCATCTTTTGATATTGATGTTAAAGTAAAAAATTTTAATGTGACAGGAAGATATGTTGGAACATTTCCTTAAATTATTTGAGCCAAAACGACCGAATTCAAAGCCGTGCTAACTGCATCAGATCCACATTCCCACCCTTAGACACAGTGAATAATGAGGGACCGTGAAAGCCTTGCGATCGGCATCTGCTAAATGTGTTGTTGGGAAGGGAGCTGGGTGCTGCATGTGTGGGACAGCGTGTTAAGAATGGTATTGCCATGTTATTACCAATGCAGCCAACGTAATCAGTAACAATGGAACAGAGAGTAAATGCTGAAGACAGGAGAGCAAACTTTTTTTTTTTCTAGGGTTGGAGTGTTGTTGGCCGTGTGTGTGTGTGTTTTTGTATGTGGTAGGGTCAAATTCGAGTTAGCTGGTGCCAAAAACTGGACGGCATGAAGCTTTCCATCTTGTCTGCGAAGAAACCCAGGGGTGCAAAAAGGGTGCTGAAAAACTGGGGTGGAGAAACAATACAAAAGTCAGTACTGATGCAAGTAAAATTTTGTTTTTAGATTTTGAATACCGTTTTTCACAGTATTTGATATTCAAGTTAGTTTGAGGTAATTCACATTCTCCATATTAGGTCAAACAACAAAATCACCCAATTTTCCTGGTCGAAACAGATTTTTGTAAGTCATATTGCGAACGAACACACACACACACACACACACACACACACACACACACACACACACACACGTCCACTCGACAAACGACACTGGTTGGTTCAAGCCAGGATCAGACAGGGCTCCGACTTGTACTCTTCAAAACAGTAAGAGTATGACAAGTGCTAGAACTGTGCATGTTTAATATTTCACCTCAATTGTTGCCAGTAACTGCTGAAGTGGGTAATTATTGTGTAGTTTACATTTGAAGTACAGTAGGTAACAATGACTAGGCTTCTACATGATCAAATTAGGCTTCGACATTATATTAAATTAAGGACAGGGAAACTCCTGCCACAACCATCACCACCATATCATTGTGCTAGTGCTGTTTTTCAGATAAATCTGTTTTAGCTCAGAATGCAGTCAGGGCCTCTCAGTTCCTGACTTCATGGTTTTCATGCACTCCATTTGAGCATTACACAAACCAGGCTCACACAGCCTGCTGTAAAAGTCCTATCTACGCACAACCTTTCCCATAACAAAAGGATGAGAACTAGATGTTCACTGAGGTCTTGTTTTTCCTGTGGCTACAAGAATGAGCAAAGGGAGACCCTAATAAACAGCATGGCCATAAACAAAGGATTAGTCAAAGATGGAGACAAGCTAAAAACAGACAGCAGCAAGGCTGCTTTTATAAATAAACGATAAAAAGAAAGTCATGCACACATTCATTACTGGTAAACCTGGGAAGGCACACGTGGCTGTATTTGCTTTAGCTGCAAGTGTGTGTTGTGCTAATGAAATACAACTTCATTGGGACTACAGCTTGTTTTGGAGGGGAATTACTGTATTTACAGGCCTACAACTCCCATGAGCCTCTGGTGGAGTTGAAAGTTAACAGAAAGTGGCAGCAGTAAAACCCCAAGGTTGAAGGTTTGCAGTATACAGTATGACGAATATGAAAGCCAAATACCAAACCAAAGACGTTTAAAAAGTGAAGATTTAAAAAATAAAATCTTAATGAATGTCAAACCATAAAATACATATATAAAATCAATTGAAATGATTGGGAGCGACCTCATGAATTACTTAATATACTACTTAATTACTTAATAATGTGGCTTTAAGGTGACACCAGAGCAGTGACGTAATAGCTCGCTACAGTACTTACTGCTTTGGCAAAAACGCCCATCAGCTCAGGGAACTGGTGTGTGAGCATGGCCAGCATGGCAGTGAAGGAACACAGGCCTGCCGTGAAGAGGATGAAGAAGGGAAGCTCTTTCTTTGGATACACAGAAACCTCGTGGAATGCTGGTAGTGAGCACAGCGAGACAGAGTGTAAGACACAGAGACATGAGCGACACAAGGGTCCAAGACTGACGAGTAGGAGGACGTGAGCCGATTGAGTGAGAATTAAACAGAAAATATGAATAGCGCCAAAACTAAAAAACTTTAAAAAATCATCCATACAAGTATCTTTGTAATGACATTTTGCTCACAGGGTAACAGTTCCCTATCTGCCGTTTCTGTGCATCCTGGGTAGGGGTAAAATAGATGACCCTTCTCCAGAGGATAAGGAATGATCCGGAAGGCTGGGGAAGAGCCGAGATTATTTCTCGTTATCCATATTGTAAAACTGTAGTTTAGACAAAGAATGGTTGCGTGTGGACTATGAAGGGAAGCGTGCGGCCAGGGGGGGGGGGGGATACGTACTTCCTTCCCAGGTACAGTGCAGCAGGTTCAGGGCTCCCTCTGCCCTCTTCCAGTGCTGCAGGTGAAAGAAGGCATAGGCCACTGCCTCACTGTCCCCCCTCTTCAAGATGTGCTCTGGAGGCAGAATCAGGCTCTTCATCTCCAATAAATACTACAAACACAGGACAGGACAGGGGCTTTGTTACTCCACGCTCTGTGTGCTATACCTGTGGCTCATATTTTAGTCATTGCATGCATTACAAAGCAGTTGTATATCAATATCACAATATCTACTGTAAGGATGTTTAATAGATTGTGCATGTCATGCTATATTTTCTCTTGCTCTGTACCAAGCATCCTGCAGCAAAGGTGAAAGCACCTCTTACTGATTTTCTGTTTCACAGTTCAACATTCAGGATTTCATTCCCCAATCCTAGTCCCTCCCTCCCCCCCCCCCCCGTCCAACTCAGCACCTCATCAACTATCCCATTGTGCAATTCCCACTTGCCAACTCCCAGCAGAACTAAATCACACACACACATTTCTCCTCATGTGAGGTATTTGTTGAGGGTCTTGTTTTGCAATTGTTCAAGGTGGGAGGGAGAGGAGGTTTTGTAAAGTGCTCTGTGCATTATTGGTACAGTGCAGTACACTCATTCCATGCACCCACCCACCCACACACACCCACACACACACACACACACACACCTACTGTGTACATTTGGCTCCGTGTGTGAACTCCGTCCGCCCATTGTGCTGAAACAGGCCTGCATCACAGAGGTCAAATCTATAGAATGGGTAGCCCTATGCTTACTGAGCTCAAAGTGCAACGGAACTGAAGGGAGGGTCTTTCAGCTAGCATGCTGCCATTATGGGCTCCTTGTTGAGATACCTCTGGCCCAACACTTAGCATGATGTATCACCAGCTGCCACTCACTGTAATGGATGTACCTGTTAGGTCTGTGTGGCTGGGTCCATGTTAAACTAGACCTGTGTGTGTGTGTGTGTGTGTGTGTGTGTGTGGCTGGCTCCATGTTAAACTAGACCTGTGTGTGTTGGGTCCATGTTCAGTGTGTGGCTGGGCCCATGTTAAACTAGACCTGTGTGTGTGTGCTGGGGCCCCACTGGGCTGGCTTCCCAGGTGGCCAGCTTCACAGCGAGTGCTCAGGATCTCAGACTGACACTTTAGGAAGGTTACCCCCACAGCTAATCCTGTCTAATCCCCTCCATGGTCACGGGCTCACAGCCAGCCAAACAGCCTGGCAGCCAGCCAAAGAGCCAGCCAGCTACCTCATTCCGCTGCCACCTCAACCATCTCTCTACCTTCTCCCCCGCCAGTATGACCCACCAATGCAAAGGGGAGATATTTGCCTGCACCATTCAATAACCCTGGACCTCATATTCCACTGCAAGTTCAAGGACTCTTGTATATCCCTACGGTACCATTAGAACAGGTTCACAGACACACACTCTCAACCATCTTAGTGCCAGGTACCTCTGTTCGTGTCCTGGCCAAGCCACTCGGTGTGTATTTCGCCCACTAGTTCATATTCGTGGGATGTTCGACTACCGTACGTTACTTTTCCCCCCCATTCATTTCATTCAGTGCAATCGCAGGCGCTTCGCATTCAATCAACAAATTACAATGACACAATTTAGCAGATGCTTTCAGCCTAAAGGTACTTCACTGCCCAACATCAGTGGGATTCTCCCTAAGAATCCCAATGCATAGTCACGCCTCTGGGACCGGTCCCTCTCTCCGTGTCATCAGCGCTCACTCATACGTGGTAAGGTTGCACTGTATCCGTTAGTGGTGAGTGACCGGTATCTTACATGTGTGGGACTGGGCCCGGTGTCTATAGATTAACCATTTAGAGTGTCGAGAAAGGCAGCTGTCCTGCCACACTATGGCATTAGGCCTGGTGACACCTCAGACGTCCATTTCAAGCTTCCTGCCCCCCCTGTGTCCTCCCCCTGTAGTCAGCCCCTCACCGTCGCCTCTTTGATGAGGGGGTTGAGTTACATGCATTCCCTGTTTATCCCGGGTCAGTCATAAATCCAGAGCATAACTCATAAGTGGCCTTCTGATTGTAATCTACAGGACTTCGCCTTGCACACTGAAACACACGGGGACACGATGACTTTGGTCTCGTGTGCCCCTATAAAAAAGTACTGTACTCTCAATCTGTCGTGTAGCCTTCGAAACAAACATTTAGAATTCGCAGTGTGCTTCGGCAACGGCGCGCTGAGCGGCCGACACTGCTCTCTACTTCTCTCTGAACCTCTCCTGGCTTCAGGCCATTCACCAACCCTCTCCGAACCAGCGCACACACACAGTAATGTGTGGTTCTTCGCACGCCGTAACAGTCAAGGAGTGCACGTTTAAGAATGCAATGGTCTCCGCCAAGCAAAACATACACACACACACACACACACACACACACACACACACACACACACACACACACACACAGGTGTTGTGAATATAAACACAAAAGAAGATTAACTATTTTCCAGGCAGCCACTACAAACCCTCTGCAATGTGCAAAGTACCTGACAACAAAACCGCTTGTTCAGACTGGGAGTGGGCACATTTCAAAACTAAGGCTCCATTCCTCCCTACGACTACACCGTTTAACCTGAGTCAAACCTCATCCATCCAAATGTAAAACAAAACCAACGGCGTTACTTCATCTCAATTTAAAAAACTACTACTACAAAAAAAAGCCAATTTCAGATTAAAACCAGGCTGAGGTCTGGGTCCCGCGGCGCTGATAGGGGATCGAGATGGGAAAACATCAACCAGAACAGTACGAGATGAGAAACTGCCAAGCCAAAATCGAGTAAACTAGCAAGCTAGATGAGGCCGTGTCACTCTGAATGCAGAGAACTGGACCAAAAGGAGTACATGTAAATGTAAAGCAGACTTAGGTGTCTAAATCACTTGGTCAGTCATGCACACATCCGACAGGCTGTCAGCTTCTTAACCGCACCCGCCGATAGAGGGCATGATTGGAATGGACAGGGCAGAAAAGGGGAGGAGGGGGGTGGTGGGGGGGGGGGGGGGGGGGGGAGGGGCGGAGAGAGCAGTTGTTCCCGGCGCTGGGTTAAACAACATCATCGAGCTCGCTGTGATGAGTATCAGCGGCTGCAATGAGGTTGCGTCACTGTCAGAGAGAGAGGGAGAGAGAGAGATAGGTGACGCAGTCCTCGCTGGTGGGCGGGTGTGTGTGTGCGGGTGTGTGTGTGCAACGCGAGGGAGGCCGGGGACACAAATGAGGCGTCCACGCTCTCATACAGACGCAGGAACAGATGGCGCTGGAAAATGAGCCACCACTCTGAAGCATTTGGAACCCTCTCCTCTCCAACACAGCCAGCGCCCCCCACCCGTTTCCTTCTATCTTTCTTCTCACTCTGTCTCTCTTTCATTTACCGTTCCTCTCTTCCCACTGTCCGCTGTCTGTCTGTATGTCTGTTTGTCTGTCCGCTGTCTGTCTGTCTGTTTGTCATCATAATTGACAAGGCGTTAGTGCAAAGCCACTGATAGCTCAATCGAAGATATACTGGGGCTGGAGGTGATGTAAAGGGAGTGCAGGGTAGTGGGTGTGCGGGGACAGTTCTCCACCCTTTCGTCACATGCTGGCACAAGATGCTTCCTCTCAGATCGCTATAGCTACCAGATGGCAAGACCGGTTCAAGGCTCCTCCAGGGAAAGACTAGCGGTAGTCCATTTAGCTAATACTAACTCACTCATTGGGTTCTGAAAGTGTTCCTATCATTTAAAGTGGCACCGCGTAATTGAGTGTTTGAAATCTGTCCACAAGGGGCACAGTTGAGCCACCTTTGACACAACATAAACATAGCAGTGATACGTGGGTCCGGGTCGTGGTTTATTACAACCCACACCCACGTTATGAGAGCCAGCCAGCATCGCCCAACATATATGTTCATCAAAAACCAGAACCTGACCCGACCCGCAAACCGCTAACTTGAGCCTGTATAGCAGGGCTATTCAACTCCGGTCCTGGAGGGCTGCACCCTGCATGTTTTAGATCTCTCCCTGCTCCAACACACCTGATTCAAATCAGGCTTTTAACAATCTTGATTCATGCTTATTGAAGCAGGGAGAGATCTAGAACATGCAGGGTGCAGCCCTTCAGGACCAGAGTTGAATAGCCCTGCTGTGTATCAATGTCAAAGTAGATACAGATTTTTAATTAAATGCACATTTAAAAGGGTCATACACTGGCGCAGACAATAGCAAGCAGAACTACCCAAGTCTTTTATGCCTAATGTCTATGGAGCCACGGCAGACTACAGCAAAGTGAGTGAGCAGTAGCTTGCTATAGGCTTATTTAATTGTTTCGTTTATCTGTTAGCAACATAGGCAATAGGCTACGCTAGCATAATGGTTGCATAGCCCAGTGGTTTTCAATGTGGGGACCATTTTGCCGGGAAGGCTTCAGTAAATTGGAGGGATCATGAGAACAACTGTATTTTTTATTTCTAATATAAATGTATTCTAGTTAAGTACGAACAGAATTCAGGAAAATATACAGCATATCGTATTTACCATTCCCCTTTCTAACTGCCTGCCAGGAACACTATCATTAATGACAAATTGTCAGTGTTGATAAGCTCAACTGTAACAATGCATATAACCCTTTAGAAAAAAACCCAGTAATGTTGAATCCAATAGTTTACAATATTTTAAATATAAAATTACTTTTTATTGCATTAAATAAAAGTAAGGAAATGGGAAAGGGTTTAATATAACATCTTGCAAAAGGGAGGCCCCAGCCTAGATTTTCATTGGCTGTGAGCATTGTCACTCACAAAGTCTGTATGGGTAATTCCGGTGCAACACTAGTGTAGTAGCCAACTTTATTTACTACTTTCAGTTGTTACATTTATTTTAAGCACCAACAATAGGCTAGCAGAAGCAGAACAATTGGCCAATCTGAAAACAGCCAGAGTCTTGTATGTAAGTTTCTCAACAAATTCCTTTGTATAAATTTAACGTCCGAATTTGTCGTCTTGTTACATTGGTTGTGGTGCATGTCAATCAAAATTCCTGTCAAGTAGGCCGAACTTGACGCAGTTAGCCGGCACTGTGTCCCAGACTTTACATAACAGTGACCGTCCATGTTTTTGTTGGCTCTGGTGCCGGAGGAATACTGTAATTTAATTTTCATTTTCTCGGAATAATTCACATTCATTTTCTCCATTTACTTTTCGTAAAATCCTTATTTAAAGAGTTTTAAGCCTGTGACCCAGCCATCCAGATACAATAGTGATGGTGACCATAAACTATTTGATTTGGAGCAAAAAACTTTTAATTTAACGGGAAAAGGCAAATTTACAAGACTGTGTACATAACATATTGTAATAGTGAAGGAACTACGCATCCCATAACCCATTGTGAATCCCAGAAAATGCATAATTTCCTTGGTTATTCTTAATTAGTTATTAGATTGTGTATATTATACTATTATAATAGTATAATACAATAGTTTTCATATTATTTATACTTCTAAGAAAAGCAATCATACTTTTAAGCACTAGCAACCCTCACTAGCCGATATGACTTTGCAGGGTTTGAAATACCGATCTTCTCCGAGTTCCGAACAGCACCAAAGCGCTTAGATTAGGATTGTATCATGAGGATAGAGTTGGTAAATGGACTGCTTTTATTTATATATATATATATATATATATATATATATATATATATATAGTAGATAGATAGTGTTCCACCAATCTGTAGTACTTATTCGTGAAACTATGTTTATCTTAAAAAAAGGTTTATATCATACGAACTTGTGGATTTTACCTGAGCATATACCATTGATTAACAACCTTGTAGCTGTTTGGCTTGGTTCCAAGCTTAAGACATCTTATAGAAGGATTTTCCTGAAAAGTCAATGTAGAAAATTAATGGGAAATGTACTTCCAGAACCACACTGTTGCTACCATCACTCAGCTCCTTGAGCATTTTTCAAAGTTGTAGTGGGTGGAGTCGGGCTCAGAGCTGGCGTGCAGATATACTTTAAAGGAATAATGCATGATCTTGTCTGCCACTAGATGTCACACTAAGTACCAGCATCTCAGACCACAACAAATGCTTTGTAGGCCACACACAAGCACCTGACGTGTCATTGACAGGCAGTGGATGTAGAAACGGCACCAGAATATGAGTAGTAAGATATCCACAAGCACACTACCACTGCCTCAAATCAAAACAGCATCGCTCAGTATTCTATGTGTGATAGTGAGCAATACTGTTTTGATTTGAGGTCGAAGTTGGCAAGAATGACCCTGCCTTTAATTAGGCTAACAACTTTGTGAAGTAAAGCACTACGGCTTCATGAGCGGTGTTCACCACTTTCTTTATGATACTATTTACGGAGCCAGGGCTTTGTAGATGTAACATCTACGTCGACTTGCCGGTGTGGGACGACCGCGGAAGGACTGTCCACAGCCCCAGCGCCTCACACCCACGCGTGCAATCGGATCGATTGCCTTCAGCCGTGTGGGGACTACCAGGAAGGGGTGTGGGTTTTTGTTTCATATTTTCGGACCATATGCTACGTGACTGTATATGCCTTTTGTTTCAGTTTGGTTTTTGCAAGTACCTGTGTTTCCTTTTTGTTTGATTAAAGTCGACACCGAGCGTGTGG
>JAODTR010003783.1:0-12537 GCA_025399935.1 Amblyopsis rosae | reverse complement strand
TTGAATCAGCTGTGTTGGAGCAAGGCAACATCTAAAACATGCAGGGCACCGGTCCCCGAGGACCAGGGTTGGGGAACTCTGCACTAGAGGGTTTTTGGCCTGATTCTGGGTCCGATTTGCCCCTCCCTACAATCGCAGGGGCGAGGCTGGTCACACTACATCAGCCCAAATGCTGATACATCAGCCCAAATGCTGATGTAGTGTGAGGGGTTTACAGACCAAAAATTATCTTTGCCGACTGGCTCGGAGGCTCCCAGAATTCTCCCAGAATTAAAGGCTCCTTGAAATCCTGTAGTGTGAAAGATATAGCGATTGTAACCCCAGCATAATCTCGCAACAGCCAATGAGACTTGAGCTGACTGGGAGTAACAACAACGTCGCCATAGATACCGGCAACCAATAGCTTACGTGGCTGTAGCCTACTTTCCAGATCGCGCTGCAAAAATAAACAATGCATGGTTTTTCTGTTTTCTCAGCCATGACTTAACTTAATTTTGTTTCTCTGTACAAAGAATTTAGCACACTCAAGTTCTACTATGGCAACGACAATATTGACGGTATGATTGATAGCCCAACTCCCTGTTTGTTTTGCTCATGTTTGACACGCAAGTTTCTGTTAGAGCCCATGTCCCTGGAATCGCCTCTCTTAAATCATTTGGGATAATCACCAAGTGTGTGGTCCCTGCAACTTGACTGAATCGTCTAGAGTGTTTATTTAGGATTCAAATATAACGAATCGGTCAAATCTGTCATTATGTCTGTGGTACTCAACGTTTATAAAATCGGTTAAAATTTGAAAGTCTTGTGTGGGGCCATCTTTATTGAAATATTGTTAATTCTGAGGTTTAGGTGCCACACTAACGCCAAAGATTGACAAACAAGGCTGGGAATTTGAGCCTCTCTCTGTCAGTGAAACACTAGGCTAATACACTATACTTACACTGACGGTACATGATACCTATACTAATGTAGCTGTCCGTTCTTTGTCGCTGTGTTTCACTTCGCTCATTCATTCAATTGGCACCTCTGTCATGGATTTCCTGCAGGAATGGACTCCCATTGTCTGTGTAGTCCACTGCGCAGGGCATGGTGCGGCATCAAACCCTGTGCAAACCATACTCTTCTGTCTGCGTCTGTGCTTATCGTCTGGTACTGTACATCCTTCCATCGGCCGGAGGTTATTGGTTTTGACAAGATTGTGTTCATCTGTCTTTCCCTCAGGTGTATTCATCCATCTGTTCATCCTCGCAAGTACACTGCTCAGGGGCATTCATTGTCCATAACTCTGCTGTACTTGACCTGGGACACCCTGGTGAGTGGTTTCCATAGAGACGGCAGCTGGTAGTGACGTGGTATGATCCCCTGGACGTTCCTCTCTAGGTAGAGGAAGAAGCGATACCACCACACCCTGGACATGAAGTTATTATGGGAGGCCTCCTTTAAAACCTGAAGGCAGGAAAGAAACAACTTAATATATGCTAAGAAATAAATACTTGAATACATAAATGCTAATTTTGCTGCCATTCAGCAAAATTTGCATTAGCTGAGTCCAAGAGAGACGATTTTGGCCAACACCGTATTAGAACTGGACCTGGCCATAGTTAGGCAGTGACGTGTGGTCAGGGGCGTCAGGGGAGGCACTGCCTCCCGTGTCATTAAAATGTAAAAAACGAAAAATGATTAAAAATAAATACATAAATATTTGTCCACTGATCCGTGATCAATATTGAATTATTGCATGATTCTAGTCATTTCCAATTATTTTTATAGTCAATGTCGCTGAATGTGTGCATTCTCCTGTTAAACCAAATACGGGGAAAGAGCGAACGGAGGCAGCGACGAGGTGAGCCTCCTCTCGGATTGCTTAGCAGCCCATTGAATGGTGAATTTACGCTACTCTGTTGAATTCAAATATTTGTAAATCTGACTTTGAAACAGTCAGTGCCTCCCCAGCCACGAACCTCAATGCACGTCACTGCAGTTAGGTGTAGCTTAGTCTAAGCCTCTTCTGTCCATTAGCAATACATCACAGAAGCAACTCTGTGCTGAACGTCTGATACATACAGTACCCCTGTAAGCTCGACGACTATCCGGAAGTGAGGAAGTCCATTTTCATTGGCTGTTAGCATTGTCACTCACAAAGTCTGTATCTGTAATTATGATTCTTTATTTACTACTTTCAGTTGATACAATTAATTTAAGCAGTAACCGTAGCCTACTTATCTAACAGATTTACAATACCTGAAAGCAGCCATACATAAGACCGGTAATACGTCATCCAGAGTAGGCCCTCATGATCGTGCCCTTTTTATTTTTTAGAGGGAAAAACTCCATGGAAAACTTGTGTAAGGCATAGACGGCAACAGTCAAACCGGTTAAAAGTAATAGTTTACAGTATGTCAAATTGTTGCACAAATAGTAAACTCAAAAATTCTTTCATGTGATGTGTTCTACTATTTCCTTATAAAATATTGTGATAGAAGGTAGCTTTATGGCTCCCGAAGGGAAGATATAATGAGAATATACCATACTACTATTCAGTACACTACTGTTATTGACCATCAGCTGTACTGGTAACACTCGTGCGGACAACATTTTGTATTATCTAATCCAGCTAATTTAACTATCGCTATTGTCTGATATGTCTGAATTATATGGCCATACAATAAATAAGCTATAGATAATTTGTTTGGATCGATACATTCGCCAATCCGTTAATGTTAATCTTAGCTAATTTAGATTTATCATGATTTCAGGGTTGCAAATATGACCTGATCCTGATTACTTGCCGTCCATTTCCACCACTGACGACAGACCTATCAAGAAAACCCCATCTGTTCTTACAGTGCCAGAAACCAAGCATTGCAGTAGACATTATTAAGGCTGGTGGCTGAAGAATATGACTGAGTGAAGATGGATTGAATCTATATTTGCAATGTATTTTATGTATTTTGTTATGTTGTATGGCAGGAAGAGTGGACATAAATTTACTTTGCAGTGTTTTCGCGTAATTTATAAACAAATATAATAGTACTGGTTTTGTTTTCTACTGCGATTTAAATTTGAGGTATATGGCAAGTGTAATTTCTTATCCCCCAAAAGGGGGCATGGCCTGTATACCAGTCTAACTTATAGTCATGTTGGTAGGTTTATAAACAAACTCCTATGTATAAATTCAACGTCCGACTTCATCATTGAGTTACATAGTTAATCGTCATGCATGTCATTTAAAATACCTCTCCTGTCAAGTAGGCAGATTTCGACGCAGTTAGCCAGCGGCGTGTCCCAGACTTTACATAAATTAAGGCTGGCTCTGCGAGGCTAGGTGTAACTCAACGTAAGTATAGACAGAACTAGACCCCAGCCGAATGTTACTACCACTTACATACTGTAGGTGGAGCCAATATACTGTAACCTGGAATTAACTATAAGTGGAGAAGCCCTACACAGTACCTTTAAAACAATATACAACGTAGAAATGGTTTTAAGCAGTGTTACAGTGTTGGGAATGCTTGCTGTATACTTGAACACAATACCTGCTGGTTAGCCATGGTGTGGTACCACCAGAAGAGCCTAGTGGTTATAAAGTAGGCCACCACCACATCTATCGTGTAGTGGTCGTGAGCCAACAGGATGCAGAACAAGCCAGCAGCACACAGAACCCAGCACAGCCCGCGGTACCACCAAAATCGCTTAGGAGAGTCTGCAGGATACACATTTAGAAAGAAACACTTGATATAAAACAATAAGTTATGTGCAGCTTTATAAGATTTATTTTACACCACTAGGTGGCACTGTCAATGTGTCTGAAGAAACTCTAAGAAAGTCAACCTAATCTATCAACAGACCAATTTATGTATGTGGGGGAAAATAGAGATGATCTAATATAGGTTAATAAGTTCAAGTGTGTGTTTGTGTGTGACCCTCACACTCTCTGATGAAGAGCAACGTCAGCGTAAGCATGACGGTGTGTCCGCTGTACAGGTAGTCACCGCACATGTGATGGGAACCAGTAATGGTTAAGCCTCCGCCAGCTATCATCTTCATCACCCTCCTCGTCTGAGAGACATAGTCTCCCATTAACTGGGAGAAAGAGAGAAATAGTTATCCATTGGCATTGCTAGTAATGTGTAGTTTTAATTGGTGAGGCTATTGCACTGCAATAAACAGACCACAAGCAGAAACAAAACTAGTACAAAAAGTACAGAAAACTTTCAACAGTGAAGCTAATGAAAGGACCACTTACAAAAGGGTACGCTTTAAAGCAGTGCTAAACAAATACGTACAGTACAAAGAAAAGCCTTCACCCTTCTCATCTAACATGCTGTCCTTTATTTCCATGCAGTCCAACAAAGGCAGATATTGGAGGAGTGAAAGCCAGAGGGAGTGAGAGAGAAATTATCACAGAAATGAACAGTGAGACACTGTTACGGTATCAGTGGACACACAGCAAAGCGCTAGCAGCTATTAGTTAACAGTCTAACTCTACTCAACATAAAACACCCTGTGGTTTCCTGGGCAGGAAACACATGTGCACGTGCACAAATATTACTTATCTAATAGGACAACATTGCAGCAACACGTGGACAGATGATCCATGCACAGACACCAAAATAAAACAGCAGGAATTAAATCCTACTGAAAATGGAAAACCACGGGTCACAGCTATCGAAAAACAAGGTTATCTATGTCCAACAGGCATGGATTTATTTGGAGGAACACGTTATTTCATATGGAAAAGTGAAACTATTGGTAAATCATTTACTCGAGAAATGGTTGTGCTTATCCATTACACATGCAAACGATCACATACTTCTCTAATGTTTGAAATAACATGCGGATGAGCAAAAGAAGCAACATTTAGTCATGGTTATGCTTGGAAATCTGCTCCCTGCACAGTTTGTGCTACAAGTCGATGAGTTTACTAGTCTGTAGTGGCTCGTCAGACTACAGAGAAATTCAACACTGCCTCATTGTTGCTCCAGCCATGAAGACACATTGTTCTTCGGTCGCTGTTGTTTTTTTTTAAAGGTGCTTGTGTGGTGTTCACATTACACATACATTTTGGGTGTGTGGATTTACACATGGTTTCTCAGCCATCCAGTTGGGATGAGATAATCTGAGATGCATTAGAACACCAGGCTTAATGTTTGCTTTGGATTTGCTTTAGCCAATGCTGTTGACTGCCATTACCTATTAACTGAGGTACTTCTGTAGGAGCACATCTAGCATGAAAGGTTAATTCATTTGAGAATTATATTTACCAATGGTCAATACAATGAGCAAATATGAATACAGCTTCCAAATAAATCTAAGATAAAATGAGCTACTTCGTCTTCATCCAAATATGTTTTTTATGTAACAGAGAGGAGTGTCTGTCTATAGTGTGTCTGTCTATAGTTTAGGAGAACAGGCTTCAAGCCTAACATTTCTTCCACGTTTTATACTTTACTTTCTCTGTAGGTTTAAATATGAGGTAAGCAACTGTAAAATACTTCTGGCCAAAATAAGCAAATATCTGTTCACGGTCTGCTAGCCACCCGTTCTGAGAATAAAGCTGGTGTTCCTATACAGTATTGACTGTGGAAATGGCAAAACAAACAAAGCAGTGTAGACCGCACCACACAACACTATCCCATTCCCAGCGCTGTCAATGTGTGTCCAATTTGTGGGGCAGAGCTTCTGATGGAGCATTTTACAGCATAGCATTGAAAGAAGTGTATTCCATATCATCAATCTTTCTCCAACGTTGCTTACGCCTGATTTCCACCGGGTGCATCTCCATTACGTTACGTCATAGATCCGTTTGTGGCTCCGTCATCTGCACTGCGTTCTGCCCCAAAGGCAGCGTGTCAGAAGCGGAGCATCTTGTTGTGTTTTCATAGCAACAAACTAAACGAAACTATGAGTTCTGTCTGATTGGCAGTTGGTTGCTTTCAGAAGCGTCCCAGAACAGTCTCCGTCAAAAAAATACAGCTGTCGCCTATTTTTGACGGAGCCCAGTGGAGAGCCGCTCTTGGGACGCTCCTGGAAAGCTTTGGTGGTTCACTTGCATTTGAAAAGAGCTCCGTGACGGAGCCGGAACGAGGTGACAGAGTGGACTAACAAGTGATGAAGTGCATTCTAGAAAGAGAAAGAATGCAACATGCTACACTGTACTCTTATTGACAACAAGAAGAAAATGTGACAGGACATCAGATAAGCAAGGGGAGGTTATGTGGTGTTCATATTCTGGGTGCGTAGATTTACACCTGTAGTCACAGTGCTTTGTCTTGACTTTAACTATGCACAACACACATTCATGCTGTGATACCTTGGGGGAGCATTTGAAGTGCATCCCGGGAACTGGGAGGGTTGTGACGTACATGGTGACACATCGGTAGAGGTACAGTGTCCCAACTATGAAGAAAAACCGGCGAAGCACTATTGACCTGTGTTTGTGAGAGGGGAGACACAGAAGACACACAAGAGTTGATGTCAGAAATAACAAGTCAAATATGATGTCCTTCTCTCAAGGTCAAAATATGTGCTACCAAAAACGATTAAATATATAGATATATGCTGATCACGTGCATCTGTATTTGCTGTAAAGCCGACAGCCAAGCAAGAATAAGAAGTACCTGTATTTGAGGAGGGCCCACTGCACCAGCCACAGTATGACCAACACCATGCCATTGAGCTCGCAGATCATAAATGCCCACTCCTTCCTCTCGAACCAGTCGAAGAACTTGTCTGGCAGAGGGGGCGTGTCCTCCTTAGGAGGGACGCGCTCATGGACCACTGAGATCATAACGGTGGTCGACACAAAGCAGATCATGGCGTAGACAAAAGCCACGCCCGTTTTGCCCCATTCTTCAGGGAACGGCGTGTGAATGCATTCGCCAAGACTTTGGGCCGGAATGCGAATCTGGATCCGGGTGTCCCTCTTCGGCTCGGGCGGCTGGCCGCTGTGAAAACCGTTTCTGACGAGTCCATTCGCCATTCCGTTTCGCTGAGGCGAGCATGCATGTGTGGCTTTTCCACCGATCCCTCCGTTAATCCCATTAGCTTCACTATTAACATCTACCACTGTGTTATCACACAATCCATTTTGAGTAACGTGTCCATTCTTATGAGCGTGAATGTGATGCTCAAGGCACAGCGCCTCAATCTGTTGCAGCAGTTGCTCCCCACAGTCAGAGGTCACCAATGAGAGCGGCGGAGCCACAAAGTCTGACTTGTTGAGGTTCAACAAGGCCTGTCCATTGTGGGTTTTAAGTGAATTGCAGTACTCCTGCAACCCCTGGTCATCAAGCCAACGCACCACATCCTCTCTTGACCAATCAGAAACTTTTTTCATGATGACTCACCTGTAAAAGAAGAAGTGAAAGTGAATTGGAGGATGTATGCAAACTAGATTCTTGACAGCACTGAAGTGGTTCTTTACAGGTATCAGTACATAACCTTTCATTTGGGTTTACTTGACATTCAACCGTTTATTTAGTTTAAAAACACAAAGATAAGCGATTATTTTGACCATGTTTTTATGAATGTAGGCCTGTGTGTGACAGTGTCATACAGTGGTGTTAAAGCATCTTATGCCCCCAAAAAGCCGGTTATAGCCGCCAGTAAATTGTAGGCCTACTTCAGGTTCGGTCACGGTAATGCCCTTATTAGAATATCTTATATCTTAAAATACGTGTTACCTATTTCACTAGAACACACGAAAGGTACAAGACGACTTTCGATAATAATAAACCAACCCAGAGTGTCAATGAACCACGCGACTTACAGCAACCATGACGACTTTCCAAGCAAGATATGGCATATAAGCATTTACCACATAGCCTACATAAACCTAGAAGCGACTAGTCTGTTTAAACTGCAAGACACACAAGAAATAGCAAGATAAATGTTTAAAGGTTATTAACACCGCGACGTAACATTACACGAACTTAGAAAAACGTCGAGGGTTTGGGAGCTGGCAAAGTGAATAGAAGGCCGATGTTATCCTCCTTTAGCTTAAATATTTCGGTCACATTTAAACCGACAAAAAACACAAAGTAACTTAGCGTTAGAAGCAGAGACACGTAAATGCGATAGGAGTGGTCGCTTTTGATTAAACCAAATAGCCGCAGCAAATGAGTTAAATGTTATAAAAAGGTTTACCTTAGTTAATGTCCATAATTTTCATTCCAATGGCTAAATTCATTTCGCCGTAGTTATTTTCTTTGTATGATAGGCAATGAGCCCTATAGGCTACTCAACAAGTCTCTAAACGTGTGCGAGATTGCAGCCGTGAGGTATTCTGAGAACTCCAGGGTGGGCAGACGGAGATCCTACTCTATTTACAAATATAATTCTTTGAGTGGAGAAGGGGCGGAGCACCAACAGTTGCATCACCTCTGCACTTGAAGGCTAGGTCATCTTCGTATTAGTGCAGAGGGAACACCCCAAAAAGTGCTTTAGTTTTTTAGATCACCCTACCGGAGTTAGAACAAAGCACTACAATGTTTTTCATATTCTCTAACGTATCTTACATATGAAATGCATTCTTGTATAAAATGCATTTACTGCAAAAGTGGTCAAATGTACAAATATTACGACACACCCCATGAATAATACAACTGCAAAAAAAAGAGAAGAAAATCCAGACCGATTGAGAGTTGATACACCTAAGATTATGTAATTTAATAATGAAAGTTCTGATTAATCACAAAATTGGTCCAACCGTGGATAGGGGGTTACTTTACATGTATGAATAATCAGAATGTGAATATATTAATGCAATGAGGAAATACAGTCTTATGAACACAAGCTTCAATAAGCGTAAATACCAAATATTGAGATTTAGGGTGAATATACTCACTTACTTTTAGACAGCTCTGGTTGTGAATGTCTGTGTGTCTGCATTTCATATGCAAAAGACCTTAGAGACTATGAAAGACATGGTTGTGCTTTGGTCTAGTAGGGGTATTTCAAAATTGTGGGTGCCTTCCCTCTGCACTATAGTCTATATGTTCTGTGTATTCACTGCCTGCTTCCCACTCTCTTTCTTATGTTGCATATGAAAGTTATTAATAGGTAAAATTGCACATTATTGCAAATAATTGTGTTCGGTTACGATAACCGACCATATGCAAATATGGTAATGGGAGACTGCAAGTCGGGGGCCTGACATTAGGCGTTTCTGGATATCTAGCAACGATAGATATCCTAGATATTATTTTGAATGTGTCCGACTAGCCACTGAACTTTCCAATCAGCGTCGTGTTGATAGCTATACGGGCGTGGTTTAGTTTTTTTTATTAAGTACCTGCCCTTTACAAACTGTTTCAATGCACAGCTCCCCTAGACTTGTGACAACAATTCATCTGGCATGTCAGGTTAGGCGAAATTAGGCTACCACACTTTCACTGGCAGGCAGCCTGTGGTAGTTAGCTTCACTACGCTGCAACAATGTGTAAAACAACAATAAGAAAATGATATATAAGAAGTCATTGATATTGAGAAATGGACAGACTGAGGAAATGCAATGGGGGGGGGAGTGAAAGAATGGATGGGGAGTGAAAGAATGGATGAACAGCAAAAGAATGAGTCATGCTGTTAACAACAGCCATTTGCTGTCAAAACAAATAGTTTCAATGGACAAACAGCAGTCTAATGTACTAATATACTGATTGTTGCTTCTATTCCACTGCTCCCACGATGTAGGCCATACTAGACTCATCTAGCCTGGTATCATCATAATATGATCATGCAATTACATACAAATATATAGAAGGCTATCTACAGTAACAAATGTCTAATTACCTTCCAATAATGATCAAAACTAGGGCTGGGCTATGTTTACCACAATTGGTACACTGTATCATAACAGTAAAAATGAAGTGGTTTATTTAATATAGAACATTATCAGATGGTTATGTTATTGATAAAATAAAGCCCTATATTGCCTCTACGAATATGAATTATCTGCAGTGTTCACCAACACCTCCGCTCAACACAATGATATTGATTAGATTATTGATTAGTTTAGGAAGTTCTTGCAGTAGATAAGGACCTAAATTATTTCAAGAACTGATTACATAGCTATCATGTTTTGTAATCATTGGTTAGTGGTTAGTGGCGGATAAAATAAATAAATAAATAAATATGTGAGTGAGTTAAAAACCAGACACTTTGAGACACTAAAGATAAGAAACACAAACAGCACCATAATTCTAGGATATTCTTCTGAGGTATGTCCGGGCGTGGAATTACATGAACTGAACAAATGCAATTGTATTGCAGTATATCAGAAAGAAACAGGAAACTGAATAACGCAAGGTGAGAGCTACTGGGTTTGCAGTGTGGTTAGTCAACAGAGAGCTACAGTTTTTTGACTAGTTTATTTCACATTACCACAGCAACAGCTACAGAACATGATAGTCAACAATTAATCAACGCTTCTTTTTATGTAGATTTTTTATCGTTTACAGCTGTGTAGGGGTATAGGTTGGGGATTGTCTTTTGTTCTTAGTCTGTTATTGTTTTCCTTCTGGCCACTGTGGCCCACCTGTGGAATACCAGGTAGGCTTAATGGAAAACATAATGCTATAGCATCTATATAATTGCTGTAATTCAAATATTTTGCCAAGTGTCTTCCCTCTTTTTTCAACTCACTGACATGAAATCCAGAACTTCTTGAACTGGCTTCATAAAATACACTCATTGGGAAAAACAAATTCCATTAACATAATTAACCTAAACCTTTCCTTGTCTTTTGGAATGGGTAAAGATATCACAGTTAGAAACTTCACTATTTCACTTTCTTTCAGGGAAGCTGTCTAGATGTCATGGCCAACAGTTGTTAGCTGAAAACCTACAACTCTTGTTCGTAATGCTCTGCCAAGATGATATATATTTTCCTAATGTTTGTCTTTGTCACATGAAAGCTATTTCTCATGAATCTAATCAGAAATTATACTATACTGGGTATTTATCCTCTTTGAATTTTCACTGTTAACTGTCCAGACAGGTAATAAGATCACTGGGATTTACTTGTTTATTCTGTGTTGAGCACAAATAACATGTCATGAGGTAGGTGAACTGTACGATGCTCTCTATTTATATCCAAACTCTGTGTTGCCATCTCAATACAGCTAAATTAGATTAATCCCTATAGTGAGTGGAGTTATCTAATGTGAAGAAATCTTAGTAAATAAATGCAAATGTACTTACAGTACTTGGTCTTCTTTACAAGCGCTAGTCAGTCACAGATGGGGAGTGGTGCCGTCTGACTGACTAACGGACTCAACAGACATTCCCTCCTTTATGCCCATCCCACCCCATGAACAGTAGCACCTCCCTCCCCTCATGCTCCATCCATTCATCACTTTCCTCAGGCTACCGGTCCGATAGCATAATGCGCCTTCCATTCTGTCATTCATTCCTGTAAGTTTATACCGTTCCGCTCTTGGCCAACATCAGTGCAGTGTTGTTCACATAACCAACAGACCTCAATGTTTGTACTGCTTGCTTGTTATTGCTTGACGTACTTAGGAAAACTTAAGCATGTAAAGTGTAGGGTTTAAAATCCAGTGCAATTCCCATCTGGATATTAAAGTTATTGAGTATGACATAGTAGCCTGCTGAATTTGAAATAGTGTCTGGCTTTTATGCAACATCATGATCTTAAAAATAAAAATGTAATTAATAAATTGTCATGATATCACTCACTCTGAATGATTTATGGCATCCTGTTCTGCTGCCTCCATGGTAACGTCAGCACGTAATATACTTTATCTATGGAATAAGCAAATCAAAATAGACACATATGCACACAAGAAGTATGATTTGTTATAAACCTGCTTACTTAATAGAGAATCTCACAAAACGCACACAAACAATATCACCATCACAAGTGGTTAAAACCATAGACCATCAAGGTTTAAAACACACGCACAGAGTTTCCCATCATGGTCGTGTCACTTAAGACTGCGGTTGACATGGGAACACTTAACACAGGGGGATGGGACAGAGACAGAAAGGAGGCTGACAAATAAGAGACTACACCCAGACAAAGACACAACTCAGGAAACAGGAAAAAGAACAGGAAGTAAGCAATAAAATCAGAGAGTAAATGAATGGCTCACACTGACTTTTCAGGGGACCAAGTAGCCTAGTGAAATAGCCTAGACCAATGTAGTTCACAGTCGTTTTGTGTTGGATTATTCCAGTCTTTACACAGTTCTCTTATATTGTAATTTGTAATCTATACATTTAGGCTAATCGCACACATGGCTGGACCTTAATGACGATTCTGTGGCAAATAGAAAACTTCCTAGTTTCACAGCTACCGGTACATTCCTCACAACAATGTGTTTTGTCATATTGTGCAGCCCAATATGGCCATGATAGTGTGTTGGACTGAATTTTGAAATATCATCAACATACTATATTTCCTAAATACAACTACTACAGCCTAATAGTTATTGCAACCATCCATCCATCCATCCATCCATCCATCCTCATCCGCTTATCCAGAGTCGGGTCGCGGGGGCAGCAGCTCCAGCA
>JAODTR010003782.1:0-12538 GCA_025399935.1 Amblyopsis rosae | reverse complement strand
CCCCCCCCCCCCCCCCCCCCCCCCCCCCCCCACGTGCACTAACACCTACAGTATCATCACAGGTACATAACATGCCCCTGGCCATTATGAGTGAGGTAAATCGCACTCTGCTAGACCAGAACTAGTGGTAACCTATATACCTCACACCATTTACTGTTTGTTTAATATTGGTTTTATATAAGTACATGTTTTATATGTAAATTAATAATAATAGGCATTACAGATTAATGGCTATACGTTTTGTCTAAGGTACAGTATGATTGCTTTGTATTGGTTTTATAAAAGCACAGCAGTGCGGTATGCATATAATCCAAATGGTTTGTTTTATAAACTTTTTGTCTCGCTTGCTGTTTGACAAATTAAGTAAAGCATTACAGAGAATTATTAAATGTTCTTTTTAATTTCACATGCCTGGCACATTATTAATGTAGGTAATTATTAAAGCCTGTTCATGAACCTAATGAGTGGTAAAGAAAACATGTATAAACATCGTACACTATTCTTTCTCTCTCTCGCTCTATCTCTCTTTTCCAGTTTGGGGTTAGTGGTCTCACCAGTTTTCTGGAGTTCACTGACAACGGCACAAATCCCAACATCTTCTTTGAGATCCTCGGGACAAACTATGGCGAGGACAGGGGCAGAGGCGTCAGTACGGTCAGTGTCTGAGAATGTCCTGCCTTTCATTATTTATTTATTTATTTATTTATTAAGAGGTGGAAATCCACTGATTTGTTTTAAACGTCGTTGTATGGGTTAGGTCGTGTTTTCAGAAGGTGCCGGAAAGAGAAAGGTTACACTGTCCTATTCTATTGTGCTTTCTTATTATGTTGCTCTTGTGCTGTATATTTAAAGCTTAACTGGTGTCTCCACCTTGCTCTGGGTATTAATTGGATTAATTGGAAGCATGATCAAGTGGTAACTGATTATCATGTCTGCATAATTAATTTTAACAGACCCCATCTGAGAAAACATCACATACTGAGTAAAGTGTGTGTGTGTGTGTGTGTGTGTGTGTGTGTGTGTCCCTGTAGTATACGGTAGATAAGGTGCCCATAATTATGCAGGAAGTTATAGCAAGTACACCCGGACATTACAGTAACTCAATAACAATATTAATAGATTTAATATTGTCTCTGACCTCTTTCATTATGTAAATTCACACTTTTCAGAGGTTCCCACTGTGAACTTTGCTGGTTTCGTTTATCGCCTGAGGGATTAACTAAATGTATGTTGCATGTTACCTTTACCTTGAGCTATATAGGCCTATTGTAGATTAACAGATCAAAACTGGACTGCTTTATGCAAATGTTGCATAAATGTTACTTGGAGAAGAATGTTTTATGGTGTTGTTTTATCTTTATGTCACAAAGTAAATCATTGGAAGACCGTAGGTATTAGGTGGAATGGCTTTCACAATATGAATTATAGATACAATGCAAAAGCCTTTATCAAATACATTTGTACACAGGGGCATAGAGGCTTTACACACACACACACACACACACACACACCGTATAGATTACAAATGAGATACTGAGCTGTGATTATGGATAACACAGTAAGACACTAACATAACACACTGTGTTTACACAGAGATAATTAATATTTAAAGCACAATGTAATTATGGTAAGGCATGTCTCTCTAATCAGACAGCATCATTACGTTTGAATCAAGAGATTTGCTATACATATATATATAATGCAGTGTTTTCCTAAATACTCCCACCGATTATTGTTTAAAAAATCTACCATGTAGACATAAAGTGTCAACCCCCCTCTCCCCCAGACACCAGTCAGCTTCTCCACCTGTTTCAAACATAAACAGTGAGCAGTGATCTGGAGAAGGGGGAGAAAGACAAACAGACAGAATGCTTGTTGTACTAGGGTGCAATACATTATGAGGAAAGCTTTTTGTGTGGCAGAACAACCAACGGCAGTTAAATAGTTGCTGGGGTGATTGTCTGTCGAACTATATCCAAATGATTGCCTGTGCTACTTCAGAAATTGTGATGATGGATCACAAATAGTGCTGTCAAACATTCTTTCCCTTGACAGAGTGGTGTTACAATCTATTGTGAGGTTTCTATCACAAAAGAGTAATTGGTTTTGGCAGACGCGGGATTAGTCTCAGCTCAGGCCTTTGGCTTTCTGAGAATGTGAACTTAATCTTCCTAAACTTCAGAAGCCAGTGTTGGCATGTATTTACCATTATGAGGTCAGACTACAGAAGGCCTCTAAATCCTAATGATTTTTTTTTTTTTTTGCGGTAAACAGTTTGCTTTGAGCAAGCTTTGATTTATTATTTAGAATAACCTCAAGGTGTAATTTCACAACTGAACATTGTAAAAGTGTAAAGGTTTGACCTGACATGAAAACATACCCTATCATTACCCCAACCTTGATTATATTATGTAATATACTGTACTTTATGTACATATTACAGCTCTACCCTTCCTTCTCCCCCCCCCCTCTCTCTCTCTCTCTCCATCCCTCTCATTGTTGTCTCTCTACTTCGTACAATATGGACTCTAATGTATCTATCTTGTACCATATGCGCTCCTGTGTGTGTATACAGGACACACGGTAGCCTGTGCATTTAAGTTAGCGTATGTGTGGAATCCTGCCAATCTAGACAGGGTGTGTGGCCTTGGTCACTCCCGGGCCCATCCATCACCCGCCTATACCTGCTGAAGATCACTTCGATGGCATGCATAGGTCTTCCTCTGCTCAATGCATTTTTGCCCCCCCTCCCCCCCCCCTTCCCCCACCAGCACACATATGCACCCTTCCTTATATCTTTGAGCCTGATTTATGATAACAACCGCGTGCATCATCTCACCCTCACTCACCCCTCTCTCTCTCTCTCTCTCTCTCTCTCTCTCACTCTCTCTCACTCTCTCTTTCTCTCTCCCTTTCTTTCTCTTATCTTCAAGGTCTCCTTTCAGTCGGCCTTTCAGTTTCTCTGGTGCAGTACATCCAGTTGTGTGTACTTAGAATGGTAATCACAGGCGCCTGAAATGAGTCACAATTACTAGTGGCACGCTATGCTTGCACTGGCTTTCCGCTCCATTATCTCGCCCTGTGACAGCCTGCAGCGTAACTATCTCTCTCTCGCCCTCTCTCTCTCTCTCTCTCTCTCTCTCTCTCTCTCTCTCTCTCCGTATATATGTACAGTACATTTGCAGGTTTGTCGCACGGGGACGACAAGACCGCCGCTTGTGTAATTGCGTAGTCGACAATCCCCGGTGTTGGCGGTGATTTCAGGGAAGAGGAAATGTTAAATTTGTCCTCGGGAAACGTGCCGGTTAAAAAAATGGGGAGGTGGCGTCACGAGAGAGATGGGAAGCGGGTGAACAGATGGCGAACCATCAACGCATTGCTATAAATGAAGAGAACCGACAGAGCTAAAGAGGTGTAAAGTAGGATGGGAGGAGGAGGGAGCAGATAGATGGTCTAATCTGTGTAGATGCTGCTGTGATAGGAACAGCACAACAGGTCATACCAGAGTCAATTACAGTCCTCCATCTCCGTCCCACCTTCTCCCTCGTTCCATTCCTCCTCTTTGGACCGATCACTTTCTGCCGCTCGCACGCACGGCCCTCCATTTGTTTTGCCGAAGGAGATGGCAATCTTCGCCTCCGTCTTTACATGACTCAACCGCGGAGTGCAGCGCTCCCAGATTGGGGTCATCTTCAATTATCATCTCCAATCTCACATGACACACGCGCTAAATCACATTAAGCCACTCTGAAGGGGCTCGCAATGCCTTGACATGCGAAATATTACTTCCTTCATGTTTTGACTGATCGAGACAGATTGCTTTTTATGTGATATCGCCGTTGTAAAACATTTTTCTTCTTCATACAGGTGTGTGAACACACATTTGCTGCGGAATCCTTAACACAGGGTGTAATGTTAAGCTAACTTTGTCCTTTAAAGTCACTTTGCATAGCCAAACTACTAACTAACTAGGTTTTCCCTACTAACCAGCCAACGTGCAAGCAGCACACACACACACACAGATGCAAACAGGATCCGTATTTCAACTCGGAGAGTTAATTCTTATTGTCAAGAACTCAGAAGGCTAAGCTACTTACTTAAGATACATAATGCTGTTACTTATCCATCCAGACGGGTTTATTCAGACATGGGATACTATTTTGGATGCGTTAATAAGGATGTATTGAGCCAAGGTAACAAAGGAAGACATTTTGGCCGTTCAAGTCTACACATTATAGCAGTCTCGTTGAATAGTAACGATGTCTGTTAAAACACTGCAGAGGCACTGGCAAGAGAAAATCATGTATTTATAGCCTTACAGGTGGTGTGGTGTAGCTATGCTTAACTTCCACCGGTAACTGCTTCAGCACTCTAAATAATAATTCATGTTATTTACTAGTAAAATGTCATGGGCCCTGAAAGGGAAATATTATTATGAAATCATTTCTGTTATGAAACGAAAAGGAACCAGGCAGCCAGTCTATCTTAAGGGGGTTAGACAAGGAGGGGCAACCCCGTGAACCTGATCATTACGATTATGTAAATGCACCCTTTTTGGGTGAGAAGGAGCGCACCGCGTGTAAAGAGCAGGGGAGAGGAGGGTATGAGGGCTCAGCGAACCTGTCGCCCACCGTGAGATAGGGGCAGTGTTGTATGTTGTATGTAATATGTAGGCCAAATGGGTCCCTGACTCCCTGAGATTTCTCATCCTATTCGAGGGAGGGAGGGAGAGAGAGAGAGAGAGGGAGAGCGAGAGAGAGATTATGAGTTTCTGTGGAAAATGAGAGAATGGAGAAAAAAGGTACATTCTGTGTTCTTAGGCTATTTCAACGAGGTCCGCAGATGCAGGTATCTATGTCTCTCTCTCTCTCTCATAACATGTAGACACATTTTTATTCCCTCATAACTTTTTCTAATTAATATACCATTTCCACCTGCCACTTCGATACTTTGCCATCCATTGGGCAGAGAAGGGATCCTCTCACACATCTTGCTAATTGAAAAAAAATTGCATGTTTACAATGCAATTCATGAGCTATTCATTTTCATAAGACATATCTGATTTACCTCCAGCCAGATTTGGACATTAAAAAAAAAAAGATATTTCAATTTAAGCAGATGATATCTGAGGCCTTTTTATCTAATGTTTGCCTGGTTTCACATTATGCCGGTGTTCAGAGATATACGCTGTAGAGTGTGCTGTATATCTTGTATCTTTGCATGGACAGTTTGCAGTGATATCACTGCAGGAGTAAAATAAGCTTTATGTCTGAAAAGAAAAAAAAAACATATAAACCACACTATCATTAGCAAACTAAGAATGTAAAATAGTGAAAAGTAGTCCTCTTTCTTATATTACCAATTTATGATGAATCCACAGATTCATTTTACTTTAACATTGTAACATTGGTCTGGTGTAACCTACGTTGTTAGTCAGAGATTTATTATCTATTTATCATTCTATCTTTTTGTCTATAAAATTTGACTGACTTTATTCTCTCTGACTGACTCTGTATACAAATATGTATATAACCTCATATCACATGGCTTGATTAATGTATGTCATTGTTTGACCACAAACAAACTGCAAACCTTGACTGAATCTGTCATACCGTCTCTGGAGTCGTGATTGCCACGTAAGGAGGCATGGTACATTTGAACATTGGTGTTGTGGCTGGCTCTGCATGAGAGAGGGGATGACGTAAATCAACAAAGACAATAACATAGAGAAGGCAACATCTTTGTTTTAGCTATTACTGTACCTGCTGACTCACAAATCCCAAAAGGGAATTAATGGAAGTGTCAAGGTAAGGCACTCACTGTGTAAACAATATGGATAACACCAAATGCTATGCCCCCAGCCATTGCTCTGCTCTTCTGTTTGCAAAGACATACGACAGGAGAGGTTATATTCCCCAGACACCCTACTATTGTTCCCAACTCTCTCCTAAACCAAGCTATCTCTGTGACTGTACGTTGCCCTTACTTAGTAGGTGACATTCACATGATGTTGTCTGTTATTGATCACAGGGTGTGTACTCTACTTGTACTCAGGCTTCTATTGAAGGGGGAGGGGGTGTGGGTCCATTTGTGATAAAACGGTTGGCTTGTACAGAGCAAGTAAACATTATGAAGGGACAAACTTCCAGAAGTATCCAGTATCCAGACAGAAAAAGCTCTCAATTGGCCTTATGTACTTCAACAATGTAGAATTGCATACAATATACTGTGTGCAGGTGAGTGTGTTTGTGTGTGTGTGCGCGTGTCACCGGCAGTGTCACCAGCACTAGGGTTATCTGGACTTCTATCTGGAGTTCCCAGACTATTGCATATCTAGCAGCATATGGTGGGATCTATTCAGCCCTGATGGCCTACAGTACATATCTAACATTTTAACAGCATCGTGTTAGTGCTGGTTTTCAGTGTATCTGCTATTTTCAATATCTATGGACTAACACACACACACATACAGTACACAAACATCACACTCACTTTCAACCACATTGTTCAGCTAATAAACCATATGAAGCCCTAAATGTAATATGAATAAAGGTCAGGCGGTTAGAAATTAGATTTTAACTCATATATTATCTGGTCATTGCTGCTTTAGAGGTGTGTGACATGACTACATCACTAGACTGCGAGACCATCAATGTAATTTTGCTGTGATAATCAGTATGGAAAGCCTAGAAAATATTTTGAATTTGTCCGAGTAGCAACTGAACTTACCAATCAGCATTTGAATTCATAGCTATACGGGCGTGGTCAGGTTTGCCGACAGCAAAAACGACCAGATGGTTCATCCAATCAACTGCCAAGTAATTTTTAGAAAGTACCTGCCCTTTACAAGCAGTTTTAATGGATGGCTTCCCAGATAGAGTTGTGACAACAGTTCATCTGGCATGTCAGGTTAGTAGAAAGGTGTAGATAGACAGAAATCAAGTGGGTGTGATGGATAGGTAGAAAGATGAATGAGTACACTGTAGAATTGGACAAATGGATACTGGAAGGAATTTATTAATATTTGGAACATGAATATTACATTTGGAAAAATCTGAGGTGCTGAAGTGGTGAATACATTGTAAAAAGATCAAGACAATGTACAGTATGTGTCTCAATGCACTTGTTTCACATTGCCATGTGAAGCGAAGGATGTAATGAAAAGATGTCCACAGTTCAAAGTGATCCATAGGGAGGAAGGCTTAATCAAACCAGAGAAGTAATGCTGTTACAGTCCCAATCTTGAACTGTTAATATAAAACCCTGTATTTCTGTTAGTACTGTTGATTCGTCCCGGGAGTTTGATATCAATCTGCGGTTTGGAACTGCTTGATCAACCCCAAAGACAAACAGTTTATATGGACCATAAGTTTCCCCGCTGATTTTCCCGTTAATGTGCTGTGTATACAGTTTAAACCGTTTAGTTATGTTGTTTGGTTTCCAAGTGATCACTTGTCACTTATGAAATGCTGTAGATTAACTGGAAACGTTCAATATGGTGGTTTTCACTAATCAAACTGCTCAAATTAGAAACAATTATTAATCCAAACAAATGGAGACAGGTAGAGTAAATGGACTGCATTTATATAGCCCTTTTATCCAAAGCGCTTTACAGTATTTTTGCATTCATACACCAATAGTGATTTCTGCCATGCACGGTGCGACCGACCACCGGGAGCAGTTAGGAAGTAGGGGGTTAGGCATCTTGCTCAAGGATGATTACAGGTAGGTCAACAAGGGCTCAGACCCACAACCTTCCGACTGGGAGCCCAACACCCAGAGCACTAGACCATCCTGTCCCTCAAGTCTAGCACAAATAGAAAACGTGACTATGAACCAGGTCAGGACATAATGACTTATTAATGAGTCTGCTGTTTTCCATCTCGCCATATTTCCATGTCTCCTGAGCTAATAGAGGGAAAGAAAAAAACACCCATTCTCATAAAATGAAGAATGATTTTATTATCAAATGTTTACATGTTATTCTTTATGATCAGCTGCTGTTATTTCAGCACATGTTCAGCACATGCTGTGAACATCCAGTTGAGTTCAGATATAGCGAACACAGGAGACAGCCCTCGCATGCAGGCAGACAGGCAGCAAAGCTAATTCAGGAAGAAGCAGACAGCCAGCTAATCTGTCAGTGACTGACAGACAGACTGACGGACAGACCCAAGACATGTTCTGTGACAGAGAAAGACAGATGATGAAAGGCAAGGAGACGAGCACATACACCAGAGAGGAGGTAGACAATATGAAAGAAACGTAATGTAATGTAAGGTGTAATCCTGCCCCTAGAGGCAAACCATGGCATCTCTCTTCCACTGACTAGTCAGTAAATATTGGCCCAGGGCTATTAGATAGAACACCAGCCAATTATTCCCTTCATAATTGCTAGGACCCCATTATCAATATGAAGTTTTTCCATCATACATATATTTAATAAGAGTTCCCCAGGCAGCAGTTAACCCCATAACAGTCAGTTCAGTTTGTTAAGAAGAGTATTAACTGTAACCCCATTCAAATTGTTTTATGACCTATAATATAATTAAGTACAGTGAAGTCACGTGTATTAGTGTTGGACCATTTTAGGATACAACATTTAAGTAAAAATATCACATAGTTTTCCGGTCTTACTCTACAGTAATACATACAGTACGAGTGAGTTGAATTATACTGACTTATACTTAAAGTACATGAACTGACCTAATCTAGGTTGTCTACTGCTGGTTAGACTGTTAAATTACTGGTTTATTTTTTAATGTCTGAATTAGTTGTCTGCATGTTTGTGAATACTTCCTCCTATAACACTGTACTGGTGGCTACCTTGTAATTTTCCAGCTTCTTCAACTGTATCTATCCTGATGAAGTTGTAAATCACTAAACTATTTTTCGCTTTTCCTCTCCGATGCAAAGGTGTACAGTGTACACACACGCACACACACACACACACACACACACGCACACACAGCCTATTTCTGTAGCCAGAGAAATGAATACAAAACAATCATATCATGAATACTCTGTGGGTGAATAGTAGATTTCCTCATAGGCTTAATATGAACCGGCACTGCAGGATCAGCTGTGTGCATGTCATTGTGTGTGTGTGAGAGAGAGAGAGAATACACACTTGCAAACACACACACACAAAAACACACTAAGGCGATTATATTGCGGCAAATAGATTTGCATTGTTTGATATGTCTTCCGTCTAAGCCACCTTTCCCTCTCATCTCCAGCCATCTCACTGTTTGTCTTCTCTTCTTTCAATGTTGGCCTTTCTTTACCTATCATTCTACTGTGACTGCTTCTCTCTCTCTCTCTCTCTCTCTCTCTCTCTCTCTCACACACACACACACACCCTCTGACCCTATGCCTATGGCCTGCCTCACAGTAGTTTTCTGGATGCTGAAAGCATAATATATTACTGTAGCGCTCTCTCTAGTTCCCTAATATGTTGAAAATCACCCCCATACAGCATATAGGAAGTAAGCTGACATGCCAGATGGATTGTTATTCACGAGTCCATCTGGGGAGCCGTGCATCGAAGCCGTTTGTAAAGGGCATGGCAGTTTCAAGAAATACTTGAGTTGATTGGATGATCCATCTGGCACACACAAACCACGCCCGTACAGCTATCGATACGATGCTGATTGTAAAGTTCAGTTGTTAATCGGACACATTCAAGATGACTTCTAGGCTTTCCAGGCTGATTCTCGCGGCGGAATTTAACTGCAGCTCGCGAGACCATCCTGATCCTGGGCCTAAATGTGAATAATTCACCTTCATTAGTCAGACAGCAGGTCAGTTATAATCTTGTAACATATACACATATGAATAACATGAAAAACATAGTATAGGCTACAGTAAAAAAACAATGAATTCCCTTTTTTCTTTTTTACTATTTGTGTTACTTGCACATTAGTTCATTTCCTACCCCGTTTTATGCTGAATCTCTCTCTCTCTCTCTCTCTCTCTCTCTGCCAGCAAGGCCTGCAGGCTTTCAGCAGAATTACAGCGTGTAAACCTCGGATTACAGCAGCCATGGTCTGCTTCTGTGGATCGCACACACACACATGCTCACACACACAAACATGGATATTTACATGGCAGAAACACCACAGGCAGAAACACAGCTTTATGAAAGCATATGTAGGACATACAGTATAGGCCTGCTTAGGCACACTCTCAGTGGGGCAAGCTGTATCTATGCAGTATACACGCACAGTAGCAACAGTAGCAGCCCTGTGCACAAGAACTAACTTTAATCTAACTTTCAGTAAGTTTGTGTTTTAATTGCAATCCATAATTACGCGCATATGTCCTTGTACGGCTCAGTGGTTTGAACATTTAGCTTTGCTTGTGTTGGTTTAAAAACAAACAAATAAATACACTTACACAATGCGGTGACATTAGCGTTTTTATACTAAGTTGGTCTGCTCATTGAAGTACATTTCCCAGTGTTCATTGGCTGTGCCTTTGTATTACTTCTAAGCAGACATGCAGGCTCAGCCGATGGCGTTTTATCGTCATTAGCGCAGAAGGTCTGCTGTTTTTAGATTTTCAATGATTTTCTGGATGGTTAGCCTAAACAGTAAGCCAGCTACTGTAGGCTACACGCAGTGCATCTGAAAATACATACTAGGGTTTTACAAGGTGTGTAAGAAAGGGAATATGAACAAAAATGTCTCCTTCATGTTAGCATTAAGCATTTGCGTTAGGTGTGTTTTAAAGGTAAAACGCAGCTTTACTTTTCTACACCATATGAGTTGAACTATTGTTTGTTCTGATCTGATATTATTATCCCAGCCATCCTTTCCTTGCATAAAAAAACACATTCCTTGTTGTTGTGTGTTGTGTGTCTAGACAGTGTCAGTTTATTCAGTAGGAGAGGTCAAGAAATATCTCAACGTAACCAAATGACTAAATGCTACATAGACATACCAGGCTTAAAGAGACGCCCTTGGTGTCACAAAAAGATACAGTGATGAGTGACAGCTCTCTCTATCTGTGTGTGCGTGCGTGTGTGTGTTTTGTGACATGTCGGGCAGCTGAGAAGTCAATGCTGAATATATCAGGTTTTTGCTCCTAGAATAGCTACAAAACAGCCATGAAGTGTCCGTACGCACGCACGCACGCACACACACACACACACACACAGTCCATGCTGTAACACATTTGTTTTTATCACTTTGACTACTTACAAGTTACAAGTTACACGATTTGAGTGACGCAAATATCTGTCAAATTGACTGGATGGCTTACTGGCTAAAGGATTTAAAAAAGGACTAGCCATACTATATACTGTTATATGCTTTTTTGTCCAAGGGTAATGAAGTTCATAAAGAAACTCAGGCAAAATGTATTTGACCTTTATTTTACTAGGCAAATAACTGTAAGAACTAATTCTCATTTACAATGAAGGCCTAGCAAGTTATTTTGTGGGGAAGGGAAAACAGGTGGAATCAAATGTATGTTTACACAAGTTTCTTTGATGTTATGACATTAACATTATTAATGTTTTTTGTTGAACTATGTTGTACAGTGTCCTTGGGTATCTTGAAAGGCACTTGGAAATTTAATTTATTATTATTATTATTATTATTAACAAGTAATACTGTGATGGCAGGTAATACATTAGTCGGAGCCCAGTCAGTTTACTATAATCAGACCCAATTATTTTGTATTACAGTAATGTATGAATTTGTTTGCCTTTAAATGATTTCTTGTGCACATCCTAGGGATTAAGTGTATTATTAACCAGCTCTATATGAGGCACAAGCAATGTTCACGTTAACTGTCGTGCATGGCGCATACACAACTTGTTTGATAAGCATCCAGTGATGTCAATTCATCAACCCTGAAATTATAACTGAGATACTGTAACCTAAAAAGTTATGCTAGCATTTAACTTTTGTAATTGTATGTAATGTAAAGGTTGACAGCAGATATTTTATTATATCTGAAACAATTATTTCAAAAAGGATTTTCCCCCTGATATAAAGTAATAAAGTGATATCAAGTTAGTTCAAAAGTCCACAACAATTCACATTGTACAGTACTTCATCATGTTACACCATTACATCTAAACCCATGCACATGTTAGATATGTATTTTAGACACCCCATGTACAGTATGTCAGTTTATAATGTAATTTGTACGCTGCTATACTTAACAATAAACTCCCTACGGATTCACAGCAAAGCCTCTATACTGTATGCATGCATGTGCGTGCTTGTATTGTGCATCAGAATGTGCGTGTGTGTGTGAGCAGCCTGTTAGGCCCACATGGGGTGTGCCCTTACATCTAATCGTGTGTATTTATGTCCATCAAACAGCAGAGGACTATGAGGAAAAGCACTTACCAAAGCCATAGGGGTTTATGTGTCATAGACTACATGGCGTTCGAGTTAGACATTGACTGTAACCGTATGCCTATATTGTACAGTATATCAGTCTCTCCTCCTCTCCGGGAACCATCACCTTATCGTGGTGGAGAGGTTTGGGTGCCCCCATGAACCTGAGGGCTGTGTTGTCT
>JAODTR010003781.1:0-12539 GCA_025399935.1 Amblyopsis rosae | reverse complement strand
AAGCAGTGATGAGATCCCCAGGTCACCGAACTGCAACCCCTCCCCACCACGACTACGCCTCGATATCCTGTCCATGACTATCACAAACAGGATTGGTGACAAAGCGCAGCCATGGCGGAGAACAACTCCCACCTGAAACGAGTCTGACTTACTGCTGAGAATTCGTACACAGCTCACGCTTTGGGCATAGAGGGATTGGATTGCCCTTAAAAGCTGTTGAAGGGCACCCCATACTCCCACAGCATCTCCCACAGTATCTTCAGGGGGACCCGGTCATACGCCTTCTCCAGATCCACAAAACACATGTTGACCGGAAGGGCATACTCCCAGGCCCATCCACGACCAGGAAGAAATCCGTTAAACAACAACAATATATCAACAACAACATATCCCGAAAGGCCTCCTTCTTCAGTCAGACGGCTTTCCTGACCACTGGTGTCCAACACGGTGTTGGAGGGTTACCGCCCCGTGAGGCACCTAAGACATTGAGACCACAGCTCTCCGCCGCAGCTTCAGCAATGGAAGCTTTGAACATTGCCCACTCAGGTTCAATGTCCCCAACTTCAACAGGGGTACAAGAGAAGCTTCACCGTAGGTGTGAGTTGAAGATCTCACGGACAGGGGCCTCCTCCAGACTTTCCAAGTTCTCCCGCACTACATGTTCTCCCGCACCCCCACCCCTTGACCTAACTCACCACCAGATGGTGGTCAGCTCTGCCCCTCTCTTCACCCGAGTGTGCAAAACATGCGGCCTCAGATCAGATGATATGATAAGCAAGATTAGGTTCAGAGTAAATTGTCAGGTTTCTTAAGCGATAGAATGGTTCATGTATGGGGATAGACAGTTCACATATTTGTGGTATAGGTTTTTAGAGCTATAAAGTTAGTGTAATTTTTGAGAATGGCCATTGACATTTGTCAGCTATCAATTAATGAAATGCTATGTGAGGTTTGTGATAGCTCTAATAAGACCTTTGGCTATATCCAAAATAATTCTTGCCAACCACCAGGGCCTCTCTTCCATGATTGGTCCGGTGAATCTACCTTCCTGTCGTGAATCTACCTTGCCTGTCATTCACATGAGTGAACACAGACACCTGTTACATGACGCAATGGCAGTCCGACATGCAGTGGGAGAGCTGAAGAGGTAGGTGTGGGTTTTTGGGTTGTTGATTTGATTAGCTGTCATTCTCTCATTGTGAACCTCAAACCCTACTGGGTGAGAGATAAATGAACTTTAACTTTACTTTACTTGTGCATATCAGATCATATTAATTCAGATGATTCATCATATATCATTAGTTAAGTATAAGAATGGACATAAAAATGGTTGAACCAGTTGTCATAATATGTAAGCATATATTCTACTTGTATACATTTCTATTTTTGGTAAATGTGTCCATAATTGATGAATTGGTCAATGTTGACTTTGACTTACAGTAGGGGGAAATGTATGAAGCATTAGGTCACCACAGTTCTCTAAAATAGCTCAGTGGTGCATCTCAGAAAAAGTGCATCTTTGTGTATTTTCAATCATTGGCAATACAACCTAGCCATTGTTTACATCAGAAGATACACCCTCAACAATGTTAAGCATTTAGACTATCGAAAGCGACTTACATGCTGTAGTACAATTGTCAATACTTGATAAAGAATAATGAATATGAATGTACAGTAATATAATGTTAAAATAATTAAAAGGAAAAATCATTAATTTCATATTGATACACTTTGGTGAAAAAGATAGCCAATATTGAGATTCATAGAACATCTTTAATTTGCTGCATGTCTTGAATATCAAAGTGCTATAAAGCCCTGGTTTGATGCCATTATTATTCAGCATACCAAAACCAGCCTTCACACTTCTATTGGCATGTGCCAAGGTGCTGTTGGCACTTTTCACTCACTACTGGGTGGGCTGGTCTGAAGATTCTCTTGGCAAGAAGGAAAAGAAACTGTTGGACTCCATGAGGCAAACAGTGAGTTGTATTTGTGTGTGCTTGTGTGTTTGTGTGTTTGAAAGCAAAGAATATAAGAAATATAGAACGCGATAATGGGTATGTGCTTTGCTCATGTTTATGTGTGTCTGTGCCAATGTGTTGTGTGCTTGTAACATCACTTAAACAAATGTATACTGGTTGTGTTGCTGTAATATGGTCTTTGTTGTTAATATAAACATTATAACAGCATGTAGGCTGCTGTATTTTGCACTCCTAACTGTGTCATGGAGAGTGTGTTAATCGCGGCTGAATTGATGTGGTTTATTGGCAACAAGATTGTTGAACCTGAGTCTTGAGCAGGGTTCTTTGTCTTCCATTTCCCCTCACCCCTTTTCTCTGCTGTGTTTCTTTTTGTCTTTGTTAGAAATTGTGCATCAATGCAGTCTAAAGCGTTCTCAATGAGGTGACCCGTGTTTCAGTGTTTGCTCAAACAAATTACTGTTGATATGAGGATGTGGGGTGTTGTCTCATTGAGGTGCAGGTTTATCCACATTGAGCGGCTGCATAGCATTCGGGCACTGAATGGCCAGCCCAGTCACTTATGACTTTCATTTCACCACCTTTCCATCATCCCAAACATGTCAAGGAGGGAGATAATGTCCTGCTAATGTGCATGGATATGCATGCTTAACGTGTAACTGCACCCCAGCGCTGAGCCTGACTCCACCCACTACAACTTGCAAAATGCATCAAGGAGCTGAGTGAGGGGAGGGGAGGGAGGGGCTGAAAGGGTGATCACCATTAACATTAACATTTGAATTTGATGACATGAGCATACTAAGTTACTACGGATGAAATCCAGCCAGGTCCTGACCAGAGGTGATTTTTAATTGATATGACTTGTAGCTCTGTTTTCAGCCTATAAAATGCAGATAGTTATAACAACTGGAATTTTGCAGGTGTGGAGAGTAACTTACATTTACATGAGTACTACATATTTTGAGTATCTGTACTTTACTTAAGTATTATCTTTTATGAAGACTACATTTGAAAGACACATTTTGACTACATTTCTATGGTTTCTACATTTTACTTTTAAGCATAGCTTTTAAGTCAGCGGTCATTTAAAAAAGTACAATACTCATATTGCTGCCACATAAAAGATGAAAACAAAAAAAGATCAGTATCACATTATAATGTTAAAAGTTTCAGTTTAAAACGTGATAGGACAGTTTGACGTAAATACATAAAATGTAACAAAAAATGTATATCCACTAGGATGTACAGTGAAATCAAATCTCCACTAATGCTGATGGACCTTATTTTAATTAAAACTAAATATCAGAGTACTCATTAATTATTGTTAATAAGTAGAAACTATATGCAGCCATATACAGCTCTTGAAGTTGAACCTTGAGCTGATGGAAATATCTAAGTTGTTGACATTGTGGTGGAGTGATATCGGTGGAGATAAGGATGATGCTACTGTGAATCTCTAAGAGTTGGTGAGTGTAGAATGAATGTTAGGGTTAGTTACTGTAGTTAAGACATTTCATAAAATGTGTTGGTGCTCAACTGATTGAATGCTGTTATATAGGGTTTTATAGTTTTCCCATGTACTATATACATATATACATTACAATATAAAGATTTTATGAAGTTGTTTTGCAAGGAAACGTTTTTGCCAATCATTGGACATAGATGATCCAGTGTTACTGTACCAATCTTAGGGGAAGAAATTGAGATTGAGGCAGATTGAGAGTCAGAGTCAGGATCATGAAAAGAGAGATGATAAGATAAGATAGGATAAGATAAGATAAGATAAGATAAGATAAAATAAGATAAGATGTTCCTTTATTATTCTCCATAGAAATTCAGGTTGGTTACAGCAGCACAGGGCAAGAGTTACACACCCAACACACACACATACAGACAAATAAATATCTACACATACAGTATATGTATATGAACATGCATGTCCATACCTTCTAAAGTGCATTAGTGCAATGTGACAGGACGTAAGTACAATCAGTTTCATGCAAAGTCTGTCCCTTAGTTGAAATGTTATACAGGTCATATGTGTCACCTACAGTAAAAAGAGAAGAATCTTATAGTATATAGACCAACAATATGTATATTTTTGCTCTGGTATATTGTTTTTAATTGTTTTGCTCTGGTATATTGTTTGTGAAGTACAACTGATTGGACCTGACATCCATTGAAATGGACAAAACGAATTACAATTAAGGAATGTTGTTCTACATATGGCAATGGGAGTATTTTGTGTGTTAATGTGTTAAGAGTGAGATTGTATAGTAGGCTACTGGTAGATCATCACAAGACACAGATGTTTTGAATATGCAGAACGTTTTAAACATGAGCATTAGCTATTAAAGTCCAGGGGTTAATACATTAAATTTAATGTATTTATCATGCACTTCCTCCATAAAAAAGAGAACAGAAGATTAGGCTAAATCATGCCTATGTGTGTTGAGGCCTGTGCCTAAAGCAATTGTCCACAAATGGCCATACAGTATGTGAGCGAGGGCACAGACAATTGGCCTTACACAGTATACCGTACTTAAAAGTGTTATCGGCAATGGCATACGTTAATGTAGACTGACGGCATGGGAGTATGGATTAAAGTGGGGGTATGATTCTTAAGTTTGTGCCTTTTCTGCATCAATGTAATGTAGAAAAGTCTATTTATTTAAAGGAAAACATTAAATACAGGAACCCTGGCACAATTCAAAATATATGGAATACAATGCAGTAATGGTTTTTCAAACATATATTTATGTCCATGCAGAGGTAGCAGAGCAAAACAGCCCCTTCAAGTTGAAACATATGCCTACTACAGTGCATCTGATTCACATTCAAACACAATGGTATAGGATCTACTGAAAGAACATTTGGAGGCATAAACAAAGCTAGTGTTAAAGGTATAGTCAGGTATTGCAAGCTAAATGTATAGCTAATACACTTTTTGTAAAATTCAACATAAATCTCCTTGCATTTTGCTAGCTTACCGTTCTCTGTGCATGTTGAAAAAAGAATATACTTCTACACAGCCCTCTGTAAATAGTAACGGAAACAAAGTGGCGAACACCGCTCGTATCAACAAAGCCGTAGCACTACGCTTTGCTTCACAATGCATTTTGACATGTGATCTGCCGCGGCGGAGGGCTGATACTGTTTTGATTTGAGCTCGAAGTTAGCAAGAAAGACTGACCATACATTTTACAGTAGTTAGGGCTCCAAACTGTCTGCTTTCATGATAATGTCTACAATGTTAGTGGCATGTGATCAATATAAAAAGAGTGAAGCATAAATATTTTCTAATTAAATCTACAGTAGGTATCAACCAATGGTCAGTCATTGATAATACTCATCGAGCCTTATTCTGACAATGTTGCACTGTGCATAAAGGACTTGACTTTGATTAAAAAGCACAGTGAATGTTTGCCAGCCACTTTGGGTGGCCATACTTTTTATGCAAGGCACTTCCTGTTGGCTTTTAATGACAAGTGACCCTTACGTGAAGGGATTCTTAGCACCAGGTCAAGCTTTTACAGCCAGGGGAGTTCCTAATGCATCGTCTATCCCGCCTGGAAACCAGGCAATCAATGTGTGCATGAACAAACCCTGCAAAACCCCTTTAAGCCCATGGGGAAACATTTGTTTTTCAAGCAGCATGGGTTATTAGGACTTTTATGATGAGCTGAACATCCATCATCAATGCAGACAACCACCATCTACTGTTTTTAATGAGGAAATCAATTAGCATTGTATGTTTCTGTGCAGTGACTTTTTACATAAAGTAAGTTGGTATGCTGAAAGCAAATGACCTGACAAAGCGAACAAGGACAGTGACATCAATTCATAAATCAAATGATGTCACCAGCTCTTTGAGGGTCATGGCTTGACGTCTATAGGCCTGCAAGTACAAGCCATATAAGAACTTTTTTTTGCCATTAGGAACTGTTTTGATGAGAATGTGACCATTGCATAGGCTATTCCAACCAATATTTCTACATTAAGCAGGAAAAATGGCAATACAGTTTGTTTTTTATTTTGTCCTTAGCATGAACATGACATTTAGCATACAAGGCCTAATTTGCTGGTGAAACTATAAAGACGCATGTCTTTTATTGACATAATAAACTACATATAGTAACTCCAAATAATCTGCATAATCTACGTTTTAAAATGTTGTCAAGTGTTTTATTCGTTTCTCAACTCGCACTGCTTTCTGTGCTGGTCTGAGAGCAGTAGGCTATTTACCACGTGGCTTTTATCCAAGTTGAGGCGCTTGACAGTAGACCGCTTGGAGAGTAGGAGCGCAGTCGCACGTTACCCGTCGCCTAGTACAAGATACAACATCACTCTGCCACTGCTGGGACCTTCCTTTATATAGACAAGAACTAACAAAACGAGCTCACTCAACACGGATTTTTCTCTTTTTCCTTTTCCTTTTCTTTTTCTCTCTCTCGTCTCGCCCCGGGTCAGGCTTAACCGTCCCTTGTATAGCCAATTGTTAGAGTGCATCATCGTGGGAGCAGAAAGAGGTTTGCCACTATTCCATCTGAGATCGGTGAGTAAGAGGTAGACGTCTTTGTTTTTCAGGATGAGATCGAGCTGCCTCTCCATTCTCATGTCTGTTCAACTAGAATGTGGCAAACAGTTTACGTGAATAATTTAAAGGACATGCTGTACTTTGCTTTATTCAATTTTACTGCATGATTAAATAAAAAATGTAGGCCTACCACTCTATTAATAGATACCACATAAATGGATCTACATCAATGTATGTTAAAAGTTGGGAGCAGATATGTCTTATTTTTCCTGTGCGAACTCCACATTAAAATTAGATAGTAATATTATTTTCTTTTCTAATAAAATTGTATGAAATTCCATTTAATTCTAAAACACTTTAAAAAAATTCATTTGATCACAATCTCATTATTCATTTATTTTTTAAATGTATTGCCAAGTGTGCAAGTATGTACTACATTAACAAGACATACACTGTAGGGCAGCTGCAACATAGCTGAAAATAAAGTTAGGACATTCATTGAAATGTTCTGCTTGAGTCTTCGCATTAGCATTAGTGTGACATGGGAGCGGTTTCCTTTGATACTGGGACAGTCCCAGTGATTCCACAGAGTCAGCGAATGTAAATAAATCACAGAAAAGTCACTGAATCCGATTGTAATTGTGGTTATGGGGTCACATGCTTTCCATTTTGCATCCTTGTGTTCCTCTCTGGCTCAGCGGGCTGTTGGAACGACATGACAGCCGAGAAAAGCGTGCCCGCTATAAACGGTAAACCAGAGGATGGCAGAGATCCTGAGGGGTCCAGCTCTAGCCTGTACAAGGGGGGGTATGAGAGGGGCCACTGGAACAACAAGATCGAGTTTGTCCTGTCTGTGGCTGGAGAGATCATTGGCCTGGGCAATGTCTGGCGGTTCCCCTACCTCTGCTACAAGAATGGAGGAGGTAAAGCGGCTTAACTTTACATTTAGTAATAGAAAGACAGGCTGTGTTGTTGTAAGACCAAAGGGAATATGTGTGTGGACAGATGGGGCTGCAGAAAACTGACTCTCATAAGGTGTCAAATGAGCACGCTGTATTTTGAGTCTATTACAAAATACATATTTGGTTTGTTGCTTTGTTTGACTCATGTGTTATTGTTGATTTTCATTTATGTATTGTGAATATTTTTTTTGGAGATGTCTCCTTTGTTAAGAACTGCTAGGTGTATGCTTATACGTGTGAATGTGCAGAGGTCGTAGAACAATATGAATCACTTTCAGACAGTTGGCTGATTCTTCTCGTACTGTTTTCTGTGATGTGTTTTCAAACTTGCCTTCAAAAACGACCTGTCAGTCATTGCAAAACATCATCATCATCATCATCATCATGATCATTATCATCATCATCATCATCATCATCATCATCATCATCATCTTCATCTCAATGCAACTAGTCTTCACTGTAAAGATCATTGTCCAAACAACGCTGCATTGCTTTTGTGAAGGTGCATTTTTCGTCCCGTACGTCATCTTCTTCATTTGCTGTGGGATCCCTGTGTTCTTCCTGGAGACCGCCTTGGGTCAGTTCACGAGCGAGGGAGGGATTACCTGTTGGAGAAAGGTCTGCCCGCTGTTTGAAGGTCAGAACACACCTCACCCTGACTGACCTTTTCATCCAGTTCTCCACCTACATGCATGTATCATGAAACAGAGCTTGTTGCTTTGTATCTACTAATGTCTACACAGTCACTTATTCAATATACATTATTGATTGTTTAGGTATTGGCTATGCAACGCAGGTGATTGAAGCCCATCTCAATGTCTACTATGTGGTGATCTTGGCCTGGGCGATCTTCTACCTCTTCAACTGTTTTACCACTGAGCTGCCCTGGGCTTCCTGTGGCCATTACTGGAACACAGGTAGAGACTACTAATAAGTAATGTGCCTCCTTTATTTTCGTATTTACATTAGATTGTAATTGTGAGTGTTAATGTTGATATGTAACGTATACAATATGTACTGTGTATCAAGAGAGAGGCACTACAATAACCAAGTACTTCTGTACACAGAGAATTGTGTCGACTACTATGGAGATAATGGGACCAACATCACAAACCTAAATTCAACCTCTCCGGTGATTGAGTTCTGGGAGTGAGTACGATCTATTTCAATTCACCTTATTTTCACAGGTTTGATAAAAAGATTACTGTAGACAGAAGCTTTGTGTATAGTGATAGCGACATGGCACATTTATCCTAACTAGGGTTGGGTCGATGAACAATGCTACATCCATTGTGGTAGTGTATATAGTTGGAGATTAGCCTGCTTTTGAGCGATTATTGCTCTAAAATTTTGCGGAGATTATAGTTTGGAAACACTGGTTGCTTTAGTGATCGTACAGGCACCCTGGATGGCGGACCAATCATCAAGCAGTGGGGGTGGCTAAGTGTGATGACGATGAAGTCAAGCATGCATTTTGAATTGGTGGTAGAAGTAGATAAAGCGATTGTTGTACTGTAGCAAGTAGCAACACTGATTGGTTAAAGGCTGTCCAATAGCTTCAAATTTAACCAGAGGTCTGCGTCCAGTAGGAGGCAACGACTGTGAACACTTCTGTCTCCAGACACAAAGGCAATGTTGGGTCTGGTTACACCAGGCTAGTTGGAGATTAGCGCTGCTAAAAGCATCAGTTTGTGGTATGCCTGACTCCGCTAACCCTGCCCCCCAATAATTAGCCAGCCCTTTTCATATTTCTGTGTCAACAGGCCTGGTTGGCCAACTCCTTCCCAGCTAGAGACGCGTGCATGGCACCAGATCAGGCCATGTCAGCATGTCCTGCTGGTCACGCGTCCTGTCTCAACGAGAGAGAGCGAGCGAGAGAGAGAGAGAGAGAGAGAGAGAGAGAGAGAGAGAGAGATTATTTCTCCTATTTAGAAACGGGGTTCATCTAATATTTAATGAAAATTTGCTATTTTTATTATAGACCAAATGTGTAAGGAGATATGTGCAACATACATGCATGTCAAAAGGAAGTGTCTAGAGCTAGCCAACCGCCAAGCAGTTGTATTAGTAATGCCAAGACAGACTAGTTTAGTTTACAAACTGTAAATAACCAAAATACTGTAACCCATTATAATATTAACTGTATTATGTCACCCACCATTCTGCATTACTATTCATGCATAGTGCAGAATTGTGTAATTGCGTAATTTACAAAACAAAAGACACACATGTCTTTGCATACTACAGAGCTCAACCAGTAGATCATTCCATGTATTCTCTTGATCTGCACTGATTCCTGAGCTTCCAGCTCAATGGGACAGGCCTTGCCAGTGTGTATATATATGTGTTATATGTGTATGTGTTTTGTAAGTTGGAGGACAGACACTATAGTCAGTACACTGAATTACATAAACACACACACACACACAAATGCACTGTTCTGCTGTGCTATGCATTTAAATACCAACGTAAACATGCTCCTTAGCATATGTGGAAATAAATAATATATTTATAATACACACACACACACACACACTCACACTGAGAAATTTAAGACATCCTGTCCTTAGCGACCAAGGAGAGCGATGGAGGGGTTGTGCCCAACGTGTGGATAGCCACCAAGAACATGTCACTATGATCAATGGCTGGTCAGGAGCTTTGGGGGTGAACTCTGTGGCGAAGCCTTGGCAGCTCTGAGACTCAATTGTTTTTCTTCTCGGTGCTCTCGCTTGGCGGACGTTTCACAAACAGGAAGTACTTTATTGATTCACCCCCACTAGCAACCTGTGATAAAGGGCTGGCCCCAAATAATCAATTTTTCGGGTATTCGTTCGTTGGGCATGTATTCGGTTTAAATATTGGTATTCAAGTATTCGTTTTTTATTATGCATGCATGTTTTCCCATTAATCCCAACTGTCTCCATATAAACCCACATGTTGAAATGCCTGCCACACTGTGTCATAATCACAATTGGTTGCAATTGGCTCATTTTGTAAGAAAAGATCAAGGCATACACACTCTTATTGGCTAATACAAGAGGTATATGTTATTGGACAGCTCTGACTGGGTGAATTGACGTGTCAGTCAAAGTGGCCATTTTTAGTGCATGGAAGCTAGGAATCGAAGATTACTTCTGTTATACTTCTTAATTATATCTGAGTGTTTATAATTGTGTTTTTGAGAAAGAGTTTTCAAATACTCGTTTGGAAAAAATGGTATTCGGGACAGCCCTACTGTGATGTCATTATCAATGATAAAGTGCCTTAAATGTGGCTGTGTCACCTCTACTTGTTACTGTAATTGTATGAATACTGTATATGTATTTATTAATTTAATTGACTTGGACCTATTTGTATTATTGGTTCTAATTTGATGTAAGGTTTATTTACTTTAAAATGACATTTCAATGCCAAATGCTAAATGTACTAGCGATGCATCAATCCTTTTTTTTAATTTTTTTTAGCAGATACACATTTTCAGTCTGCAAAATCAAACGATATACTGATTTTATACTTTTTATATAGTATATTATTCATGATTTTAAGATCAATAAACCAGATTAACACATGAAATCAAGAAAAAGCCAAATTAATGCTGAATTGACAACCATTTAATTGACAATAAAGATCGGTTTTCCGTATCGGCCATTAGAAAGGAAAATCGGACTACCACCGATCTCTATTTTGAGTGGAAATTGTCTGATTCCAATATTCTGAACGATCGGTGCATCCCTAAAATGTACTGTACTGTACTGTACTGTACTGTACTGTACTGGACGTACTACTGTACTGTGCATCCCTAAAATGTACTATACTGTATTGGACTGTACTGTAGTACAGGCCTGTGAAAACAGCCGTAGTAGTAGAGTAGTTACATGAAGCTACTGTACATGGATAAATCATGTTAATGTTTTTGTGCTTTCAACAGTGGAAAGAGCTCCCTCACTTATTTGTGAATAACTGAAGCATTATTTCTTCTACTCTGTGTAGTCACCAAGAAAGGATTGCTGAATCTACAATGTGTACTCCTTTTCTCCTTAGCGATAGTGAAATGTCCTTTCTCACAATGTTTCTCACAGTAATCGCTTACTTACATTTTCTTTTCTTTTCTTTGCGACCGCATAGACGCAGAGTGCTGAAGATCTCTGATGGCATCGAACACATGGGTGGGATGCGCTGGGAGCTGGCCATGTGTCTCGCTCTGGCCTGGTTCATCTGCTACTTCTGCATCTGGAAAGGACCCAAATCTACTGGCAAGGTAAGGTTTGTTTACCACTGTCTGAGTGTGTGTGTGTGTGTGCGTGCGTGTGCGTGTGCCTGTGTGTGTGTGTGCATGTGTGTCTGTGTGTGAGAGAGAGACAGCATTTATTGATTGCAGGTGTGCGTAATACATTTCCACACTTAGCAATGCATTTGTCTGTGCTTATTTGTGTGTGCTCGATCTTACTGCTTATACTCTAATACTATTTGTCGTACCAGAGCATATCCTTTAGGATAACCAGAGTCAACACAAAAGGCCACAACAAAGAACAATGAACTTGTTGGAACTTAAAACACATACTCTCTCGTCCTCAAGGAAACTCTTTCACAGGAAGCCATAGGCATTCTCCGTTGTGGCCAGAAGACAAAAGCTGGTCTCTCAACCCCTTTTGCCACTGTCGTCCAGTCCATATTAATGTCCTCCATCCAGTCCACAAGCGGTCAGGCCTTTACTTCTTGCCTTCCTTAAGAAACTCTTTGCACAATGAGCCAGAATGACAGAGAGGGTGGCGGAGAGCGAGAGAGATCAAGGGAGGGAGAGAGAGATGGATGGGAGGGGGGGGGGGGGGGTGAGGTAAAAATGAATGCGCTCACGTTGTAGTATGATGGTGGTAAAGACAAGGCAGCGGTGCCTATATCTCCCTGAAGTATCTTTTGTCTGTCTGCAAAGTGAGAGAAACATTCTTCAGGGCAAGGCTATAGTGACTCGTCCAAGATTGATTCCTTTATTCACTTGAGGAAAGTGGGGCGTTCATGAGGAGCATGCCGAGTATCGGGGGGGGGGGGGGGGGGGGGGGGGGG